>JBBPDA010000034.1:3374922-3387926 GCA_037974385.1 Arnoldichthys spilopterus
GGAGAGAGAGAGAGAGGGAGGAGAGAGAGAGAGAGAGAGAGAGAGAGAGAGAGAGAGGAGAGAGAGAGAAGAGAGAGGCATCTTTCAGTACAAGGATATGGAGCAACTTCTCGTTTGTAAACAAGCACTTGTGCTCCACTTGCATCAATTGCACCCAGCTCAGCTCTGCGGCGGAGTCAATCAGTCATTAGGAAGATGGGGCACAGCGGCCCCAGGGAATCCTGCCTGCAAGATTTAAACAGTTCACTTCACAGTCTGATCCAGTGTGGTGTTAAGTACCTGGCAGCTTAGTGCACCCGGAGAGGCAGTCTAGCAACAGACAGGCAGTGCTGCCAACCACACACACTAATATTAGCACTATGCCACTAAGCCTATGTATGCTTCTCTGTGTTAATATTCATTAATCCAATGAGAGATTCCAGCAGATGAACTGTAGGCTGCTTGAGGCTGTTTTTCAACCTGGTTCATCACCTTTTTCTCAAAACGTTTAAATACTTCGGGGAAGTGGTGGTGTAACGGTTAAGGAGTTGCCCCTATGACCTGAGGGTCACCAGATCAAATCCCAGACTGGTACAAGTAACACAGAGGTACCCATGAGCAAGGCAATCGCCCCCAAGCACCGCTGCTACACGGACAAGTTAAAGTCAGAGGTCACATTTTCTTTTGGTTCACTGTGTGCTGTGCTGTTGTTTCCAGTGATGAATACTCACTCACTCACTCACTTTAGAGTTTAAGGGGCTTCTGAAGTCCATGCTCTGTTAAAAAGCGTAAAACTGGGAACTGGTAGCTGTTTCACAAAAAAACAAGAACAACAAAAAAACCATGCTGTAGCATACTTGAAACAGTAGGGGGTAGTGAGAGGCCGTAGAACTCCCTGAGTCTGACTGTGGTCCGGTCTGAACAGAGGGTTCACGAAGTCTGATTTGTTCTTCCATAGGTGAGGCCATAAGGAGTGAGTCTTCTCTATAATGCTAGGGACGAAACAAGGTAAGACGTCATTCAGTGCCTGCAATATGTAAAGTACGAAGGAAAACGTGTAAAATGTGCATAAGAATGATAAATTCATAATTGAGTTCTGTACAGTACATAAGAAACACTAAGGCCTCATTTCATTAAATAAATATATTTACCCCAGATCTTTCCTCTCTTTTTCACTGTTGGAAATGAAGTTGCCATAGTGACAAGAATGAACGTGATTGTGGATGCTGATAAGGAATCTCTCGTTGTATTCGAAGGCACAGGGAAACTGCTCCATAAGTTGCCACACACACTCCAAGAACTGGTCTATAACAGGGGAAACCTCCTTGGAGTCTTCATCTAGATGACTGTATCTAAACATAGAGACAACACAACAGGCCACAGAGATGTGATTCTCCTTAGAAATGTTAAATAATTTTTTTTTCATATACAGTACTGTGCAAAATCTTGAGGCCCCTGAGAAAATGCTCATTAAAAGTTGTTTATCTGGGCAGTGTGTGTCTCTGTTTTCTAAAAAAACACCAATATCAGCATAAACTCAAATAACAGTAAAACAGTAAACAGTGATTTTGTGTGTCAGTGTGTTGGTTTGACCGTTCCCAGAGTTTTCATAGTGGATGCCCAGTGTTACTGTGGTTTCCATCAAATCTGTGGTTTGGGCTCAATCAGTTCTTCATTAGATGAAATCAGGTGCTGATGGAGCTTCACACACATCCATGCAATGACTGGAGACATGGCTGGGAAATATGGAGCCGAACCTGTGTCTTCTGACCAGCTCACACACCATCAACTACTGTTTACACACAAATCTTCATTCTTTACTTTGCTTTCATGTTTGTTTGCATTGATTCTAATGTCCATGTGTGTTTTTGCTGCAGAAAGAAACTCACTGCTCAGATACGGCTTTAAATGATCGACATAGGTGCCTGTGACCTTTGCACAGTACTGTATGTTTAAGATGTTGTGCATTATATTTATAAGCATATCTGTTGTGTCTCACCTGTGGGAAAACTTGTGTCCAAAAGATAGCCAGTCTTTTTCAACCAGAACCTGCACATAGAACATACAGGCATTATGCATAATGACAGGATCTGAATAATTCAGACATTGGTCTGTGTAAAGATGCCATGGTATTCTATTTACTTTCACATAATCCTTTATTCTGGCAGCCTAGTTTTTCCATCCTGTGCAACAGGAAATGAAATTTTCTTTCAGATGGGATTCCGAGACACAGCTAATCTGTGCCACAAGGCTTCTTCAACCTGTTCACCCCTGATGGGGTTCATTTTTCCCAGAAGCAACATATTATTCTACAAAATTGGGTCTCGCTCTTCCCCGACTGAGCTCTAAGAGAGGCAGAGCCCACACTGGCTGAAGCCTAGGCAGACAGAGTAAATCCTAATGATCAAAGGAACAAGGGCTAAAAGCAAAGCTTGGCAGTTATCCAAGACCATCCTGCTTCTTTGCTTACTTCTTGATGCTGGAAATAAAAAGTTTTAAGGATGCAGCTAAAGCAGGCTATCAATTCATGAACAGTTGTGAATCAATTCAGGCTGCTTGAGGCTGTTGTTCTGGAACCTGGGTTGTAAACTATTTCTAAAAATGCTTAAATACAGTTTAAGGGGCTTCTGCATCCACATTTTGTTAAAAGCATAAAGCATAAAACTGGGAAATTTTAGCTGTTTACTCAAGAATGTTACTCAAATCATCACTAATTCACCATAAATTCATAATGTCTCAACAAATGTCCATGTCTACTTGCTCATCACAATTTGAAACACAGTATTTGAAATGGCAGCTTTACTTTACAGTTCATGAAGAATGTGCCAATAGAAACAGGACAAAATTGCTTGGAATAAAATCTAGTTAATGTACATTGAGGTTAAGATCGTTTCTTTCTCCTATAGTGCCAACAGCTCTGAGATACGGAAGGAACAATGCATGTATGACACACTGTGTTTACCATGAGTCCCTTGAGAGTCCTGTAGAAAGGGTCGAGAAGCACACTGGCCACAGAGCACACCTGAGCCGTCCGGTCCCAACCATCAGAACAGTGGACCAAGACACTGACCCCTTCCTCTGCCACAGCCTGCACTCAAACACTCAAACTGTTAGTACAAGAATGGCTTCTTAAGTCATGCATGAGCTGCGGAAGCTGTGGATCGATGTACACCTTACCTTGGCAATGAACTTTCCAGCAGTCAGTATGGACTGGATGTGTTTCAACCAGTCAGAATTTTCCAGACCAATGAGGAATTCCCCCATGGATGGAGAACAAAGATCAGACACTGTGATGAGACAACATTCAGTTAGACAAACTTTTGGGAACTGAGCAGACAAATGTATGATTTAATAGACTACATTATAGCAACATGAATAGCAATAACTCAATACAACAGGTTTCCTGATCTATGGGATGGTAACAATTTCCAGCCCTTATCACTTATATTTTAAATATTTAATTTGAAAAGCATTAAATCAGCCATTTGCTATTTTAGATACTGAAAAATATATCAAAATTTGATGTTAAACTTTTTTATTTCCCAAGGAAAAATGGGTGTATTGAAATTATTTAGTGAAAGTGTGTCACTGTGAACACATTTAAGCACCACAACAAAATGTGACCTCTGCATTTAACCCATCACCCGTGCACACGTGGAGCAGTGGGCAGCTACCAACAGCGCCCGGGGAGCAGTGTAGTGGGACGATACTTTGCCCAAGGGTACCTCAGTAGTGCCCGGGCCGGGACTCAAACCTGCGACCTGAAGGTCGCAATGGCAGTGTACTAACCACTAGGCCACCACTGCCCACAATGGTTGAACAAAGCAAAATGTAAGGGATCATAAATCCTCACAGAGCTTTTCCACCACATAATTGTTATATCATTTATTTCTGCACTTTCTGTGTAGAGGAAAAGTTTTTCTCCCTTTGCAAAAGTCTCTGAGTAGTAGATCAAACCCACCTAAGAGTCATCTGAACATACGCTTTGATGGAAAGGATAAGACTCATAAATCTTAACAAGGTCACATGCTTACAAATATGCTTAAATTTTAATAGTTACCTAGAAATAATTGTGAATATTAGATATTTATTCTAGATTTTACTTGGCAACTTTTCTTTGTTTTGTTTGAAAATTCTTTAAACGTTCTGTTGTTTATTTCCATGTTTAAGTGAAAAAAATTCCCTGATGTTCAAGCAGAACTCTTAAAATTAAAATCCACTTAACTGCAGTGTATCGTCGCTGTCCAGAGAAAACCAAACATACATGTTTTTGTTTCTGATTTTTATTTTTTCTACATTAACACAACAGTTGGTCTTTTACTTTTAATCAAACTTTTAAGATGAGCAGACCAATAGAAATGCTTCAAAATCACTCATTCTAAATTGTTCTTCCAATATTTCACATTTGAAATGAGGACTGTTTTTTGTTCTCCTGTAAAAGTACAATTTTGGAGATATTTGTTTTTTCTTGGACAATGACGATACCTTACCTTCGGCACATAGGAGTGCTTCTATCCCTTTTTTTACTACTTTATTCTATTTTTATGACTTTATAATTGTTAAATATTTATTTTACTGCAATTCGAGGAGGCTCAGAGTTCAAGAATTTCATTACTGGTAATGATGTTCCATTGTAACCTGTATATGACAGACTTGAACTTGAATATGTCTCTTGCATTTACATACATTTACATACATTTACATTACAATTACAGCATCTGGTAGATGCAGAATAAAATTAAATGAACAGTAAGTTTACTTTCTGGAAATCTGGATCCAGAATAAGAGCTTGGTTGGAGTTTCTTTTGAAGTCTCACTGGTGTGTGCGGTCTGTTTCAACATTCATGCCCTTCTGTGACTGATATTTTTTGGACCTTCTTTGAAAACAAACAGAAATATCCTATGAACAGCTAACGGCTTCCTATGTGTCCCTTCACGATTAGAGTGCATCAAGCATAAACAGGTGAGCAGGTTCAGTCAAACTCTGATGTCGGGGCTAAAACAAACCTGCGTTCTAGGAAACGGCCATTCTGAGAAGAATCAGAGAGGAAAGAGGTTCCAACTGGCTTCACTGTAACGAGAGCTAAAACTGCCATGCACTCTCTGCTGGACAGCTACTCGATGGTATTCACCCAGTCGACTCCCTAGTGCTTTCTGGGTCAAAATGTTATCACAACTAGTACTAACATTATTTTTCCAACACTGAATCAAATCATTCTCACGCCCCCCCTTTCCTCATGCAAGGGAAAAGAGTCCCCGATCGTCAATTCAGCCAAACCAAAATAGTCAAGCAATGAAAGCCAGATGGATTCAAAGAAGCTTTACCATAGTCCCCTGCTTCATCACGAAACCCTCTTACGATCCATTCAAGGTCACACCACAAAGGTCTTTATGAGAGTTAATGAGAACACTAGGTGGTCCAGTGTCCTGGTAATTTCATCTCACTAAATGAGGAATTTAGGGGAGGATCTCAGAGTAATCTATAGGAAGCTGCCATACATATTCTAATTCCAAAGCCTAAAGCCAGAGCTCCTCTGTGTATTGTACAGCTCATACAGTAAATGTTGCAAATGTTCCAGATACTTCATTTGGGTAAAAGACAGTTACAAGGTAACCGGACATCAAAATGTGGAATGCACAGACGAAATACCTTCAATCAGCTTCTGTTGACTGTTCCTCATCACATGGATGTTTTCGATGCCGATGAACTGAAACTTTATGTTAGTGTAGTTATCCTCACTTTCATAGCCCTTTCCTGTAGCCCGGTTTGCCATTGCATTTAGCTGAAAATGTACAGGCTTATGAAGTTTTAGACAGCCTGTACATGAACTGAGGACAAAAACTGACACATTGAATTTACTTGATTTAAAAGTTGGCCTAGTTATTCAAAAATAACTACTGCCAGAAGTAAGTAAACCAGAACACAAACATGTGTTCAGTTGGAACTAAACCTTGTTTCTCCATTTTTTAAAATATCTTCTTTTGACATGAGTTAAAAATGACACATTCCATTTATATTTTGTTATAATTACATTACAATAAAAATGGTCAAAAATGATTGAGAATTAGATCTTGTTAAGCCTTGTAATTTTAAAAGTTAGGAATGTTGCCTTCTCCTGTAAAGTTAGTTCTTATGATGCAAAGTTTTATTCCAACAGCTCTAAAGTTATTCATGAGCAATTGATGTACATTAGAATCAAGTCAATTCATAAGCAAGTTATCTTCATCATGGAGTTCACCTTTGGTCTGGTGTCCACAACATACATGAATCGGCTACCAGGGTTGGACTTCATGATGGCCTCTAGCATCTGCTCATCTTCCAAGCAGCGGGCGCTGAAGCCAGACAGAGGCTGGCTACTGCGACATATTGTTGCCTAGCATAGAAACAAGCATTAGTACAATTTGGTCTTCATGAAATACACCACACTATGGGCAAAGAGCAAAAATGTTTCTATTCTGAAAGCTTGTGCAAAAGCCTCTAATAATCAGATGAGAATTCTGAGATTCAGCCAATACACCCAGGTTGTCTAGACACATGCTTCAATGAAAAGAACCTAGAAATAGTTTAGAATCCTGAACTATATTATACATTTACAGCATTTGCCATACGCTCTTGCCCAGAGTGATGTACATGGTGCTTTCTAGTCAACAAAGAAAACTTCTTAAACCAGTAAATCTAGACTTGCTTTAAGAGCTGCTAGTCAAACAAGATTATACCTGAGCTCATGTAAAACCTTGACATAGAATTTTAATTCTCGTTAAGTTAGTAGTATGTTTGTCAGTTCTGTGGTTATGGTCCTAAGTTCTCTGTGAAGAGGTGGTGAGTCTTTAGTCGTTGATTGAAGACAGTGAGGGACTCTGCAGTTCTGACAGTTAGGGGACGTTCATTCCACCACATGGGAGCCAAAACATTTTAATTCTCATAATTTTAATTTGTTTTTATGTTTTATTATAAAACTTTCTGTTGCTTATTTCAAGGTTTAAATAGTAAAATAATCCCAAAATCCCAATCTCAGACTTCTGAACCACACTGTATATCTACACAATTAAAAAGGACCAATATGATCAAAACAGTGGTGTTGAATCTCTAGATTAACGCAACTATTCTTTTCTTGCATTTGTGTTTCTCTGATGGCTGCACTTTTTGCTTGTGTCCATACTGGTCCTGGCAGTTCATAAATCACTGAAACCATATTTTTTAGGGCTCAGCATTAGAGCTTTTTGGGTCATCAATTTACAAAGACAGAAATAAAAATGATTACCAAAAAACATTGAGTAATTGACATTCTTCCACCCACAGATGATAAATCTAACTAAAAGCACATTATCCTCTCCACAAGCTGGGCCCTACTTCATGTGAAATTGACCTCGGCCTTATAAAAATGTTTAGACACTTGTTCTGATCACATATGGGATTATCTCAATATAGATAGGTGAAGACACTATGCCATAACCGAGCAATGGGTCACACCACCCTGGTTTGTATGTAGAGGTCACATTTTATGCTTTATGCTCTAAACCAACAAAAACATGAGGAGTCTTTGGGGAATGCTTGACCTTAATACATGGAATGGCCTGGTCCAAAAAAGCCAACCCACACACAGCAGGATGAACTTGGCCTATCTTTTGAGCAATCCATTTATCACGGAAGCTTATGCTGTGCAAAATATTTTGGAGGCTTCTGGCAGAGAAGCACACAGTGTTTAACAGTCTAAGTAAGTATAATATAACTGCAGGATGCAGTTAATACCCAGCAGAGTACTGATTAAGAAGAACACAAAAACAATTAAGCATGTTGATGTCCAAGACTCTTATTGGTACATTGGTACACACACAACAGACATTATGTTTTTATGATCTGATGACAGATAAAATATATTTAAGCCAGAAGACACAGAAGAACATGGCTGAATCTCAGAAGCCTCGTTAAACGAACCCATAGAACCTCATGTTCCTTGGAAAGAATGCGTTGAACATTCAGCAAAACTCACTTGGGTTTCTTTGCAGTAGTACGACAGCGTGGGAAATCGCCCTCTGCTGCGGAATTTGGAGCTCCCGACGATGACGGGGAGGGTGGCTGATTTAGGCACAAACAGGTCGGCAGGATAGGTGTCACATACCTGTCGCAAGGCAGGAGAAGCAACACATGGAAATATACATGGATAAAAGGCTGTGTTACATATGGGATTATCTGACCATAGATAGGTGAAGACACTAAGACCGAGCAATGGGTTACACCACCCTGGTTTGTATGTAGAGTTCTTTACGCTTGCCTTACCTTGTAAATTACATCAATACATTATTTTATACCTGTGAAACAGATGCACTTTTTTATTTTATACAAGTCAATTCAATGCTTCACTTTTTCAGGTATGCATACTCAGTCTATGAACGAAGGCTTTGAAAGGCAATGAACTTTGGGCTCCATTCTGCACAAGCGGAAAGCTTGACACAACATGGTTTCGCTAGTCTAATAACTGCATTTTTGCACTTTTGACCAACAAAACCGAACTGAAACTGAAATGAATGCGCCATTTTAAAAGCAATACCATAGAACTCATCCACCCCGGTCTTTTAAAGGTGAGGTAATGTAGCATTCTGATAAGCCCAAAACACACCTCTAATGATAGAGAGAGTTAGGACAACCTTTTTGTGCTTTGGGTTGGGGCGAAGTGTGGTTTTTCCACCATCAAAATAGCAAAATGGGTTTGGACACACCCATAAACAATATGGTGCCTTGCGCTTTGGGTTAGAGCCCTATGAATTCTGTGTGCCTACCAGCCTTCATACTGAATTAAACTAATTCTGAATTCTCATATGAGGACAAACATATGAATGTAGCAGCTGCATACATTCGTGCTTGAGCAAAAGTATTCAAGTCATTGACTGACCCTGTATTCTCGGTTGATGGGGGTGACATGCCAGAGCTTATTTGGTATTCCCATTCGACTGTATTCAGCCCTCAGGTCTACGAAGTTCCAAGCCTGGTCTCTCTCAGCCTTGTCGAGGTTAGGCTTGAAAGAAAAACAATAAAGCTCCTCATACCGTTCTGAAAATGGAAAAATGCAAAACATCACCCAATTGTATGCGTAAAGGTCACAAACAAAAAATAGAGCTGGCAGAGTGACCCTGAACTTCAGTGGACTGAAAAAAACAAGATCAGAGTTTGATCCTTAAGACTGCTTTGCATGAACCTCCACTGTCTGAAGAACATACACTTCAGAAGCAAGATGAGAGATATTGACAGAAAAAATCCTTGAGAATAGTTGTGATTTAACAAGGTGTCTAATTGGCTGGTGCTATTTCCAGACTTTAGTATGGAATACAGGCTCCAGTTAAGTCCCTGTACTGCTATGATATGTAAGCACACAAATTGCTATAAACATGAAAAACACCTACAGATCAAACACAAGATCGGAAACTTGTAAAACACTCCTGTTTACCTGCCCTGGAGAGACGCAAGAGTGACATAAGGACATTGTTGCAGTCGCTCTCATGTGGGATGCTGAATTGAATGACCTGGAAATTCTTGCACTGAATGACAAGTGGATATCCCAAGGCAGTGGCACTTTGCTTCTCCACATTGCACACTAAACTATGCAGCACCTGCGACAAAAAATCAAGTCAGCTGTAATTTGTCACAGGGCTAAACAGTTAGACATTTTTAGATACAAAGTCCCATATATCTCATAAGAACTTTAGCAGCAGGAATGACAGACAGATGGACAGCTTGAAGGAAGGTAGGTATTTTGACATAGATAGATTTTAAAGACATTACTGATATTGAGGAAGATGTATGTAGTACATTATTAGCCCCTATTTTCTTAAGTTTGCCTTCTGATGGCATTAGTAAAACCCAGTCTAGGTAAGTAGGTAGGTTGGTAAGTATTGATTGAGTGACTGATTGGGATACTGTATTAATCCAGAGGGAATTTTAGGTACTATATGTCATTAGCCACTATTTTCTTATAATGTTTGCCTTCTGATGCCGTTAGTAAAACCCACTCTAGGTAAGTAGGTAGGTAGGTAGATATTGAGAGACAGATACTTAATGGATCTTGAGGGAAATTTATGCAACATGTCATTGGCTTCTATTTCCTTATGCAGTTTGGTATCTGATGTCATTAGTAGAACCCAGTCTGTCAAAGGAAATTATTTCTAGATTATAAAAATTGATAAAGGCCTTCCGTCTTATGAACTAACATTCAGCATTACTGTTTCAAATAAATTCAATAAAAAAAATTGGTATAAATGACAAATCAACAACTCACCCATATTTCATTGCGAACCTCAGCCTCATTATCCACAAAAATAGTATGAGAGGCAGTCAAGTACAGCGTGCCGACTTGTGCCCTTCGAGAAGAGCCCCTGTCGACTAAGTAGACTTTTTCAACCTGCAACATGACACAGTGAGCACTGGATAAGAATGAATGAGGAATTCCAATGATTTTGCAAAAGTTTAATCTAGCTTGTAATAACTTTTTGTGAGGAAGCTTTTAGAGGTTTCAAATATTTGGTTCCTAAGGAATCTAAACGGAGAACAGTGCAGCACACCTCTCTGTGGGACTTCACTTGCATATTTGTTGGCATTATGCAGACCCAGTCCATGTGGGCTTTTTGGGATCCAGCTGGGCATGGGCTCAGCATGGGTAATTTCATGGGCTGATGCTAGGGCCCATAAGGGCAAACCAGTGCAACTGGGGTTTAATTGCGCTTTTTAATGGTTTTTTCTGGGTCCTATTTGGGCTTACTATAAATGAATTAATAACTAGCATTTTTATGGGCAAACCCACCTGGGCTGTCCCATTTGGAGACTGAGAACAAAATGAACCAGGACCACAAAACAAATATGGGGCCCACATGGACAAGCTGGCTGAGGAAATTTTAAAGAAAATCAGTGGACTTCTCCTTATATGAAATGAAATATGAAATAAAATATGAAATAAAAGATTACCAGAGGTTTTAATTAAATCTGGATTGCCCGAAACCCTAAGTAAAACCGGCAAAAAGAAAGGACAGTTTTAAGCCCCATGAAGACTGATGTAATATTTGTTGTCATGTGATTCTACTGTACTTTAATGGCTAAAAGCACCATTTCAGCCCTGTGGTTTATAAATATTACAAATAAAAAGGCAATCTGATGAAACTGGTCCTTTATCTTTAGCACAAGCTTGTGATATGCCCATGATGCTAGTGTACAGGGCTGGTGAGGCTGGACAGTGGTGGACAGGAGAAAAGTGTACTGTTTTACACCATCATCCTTACATCATTCACACTATTAACTACTAGTATAAGGTTTAGAAAATGTCACCAGCACAGTGGTACAAACGCATCACGTCATCTGAGAGCTAATGGCACCCAACAGAGAAATAAATTCGGTGCAATAGAGGCAGAGCTGCGGGAGGAGCAGCAGTTGTGTTGTGGTGTATTTACCTTTGGTAATCTGATGTGCTCCATCATTCACTCAAGTCACTAGGCAGATCAATTTGATTTCAAGTTTTCAGAAGAAGCTGTCAGTGGTATTACCTGCTAAAAAAGCATTTTTAATTAAACGCTGTCATAACATTTTAACAACTAAATAAACGATACAGATGTAACAGAAATCGCTAAATTGCTATGAACGCTAGCAGATTGGGACATGGTTCCTCCAGTCAGCGGTGAATCACCAGTCGCTTTCAGGCGACGTGCAGGGTCCTAAACCCCCCCGGTTTACAAAGCAGAATGGACAAGCGTCTGGATGCCGCCTATGATGGATGCAGCCAAGGTGTGGAGCTCTGTCGGTGCCCGATCCAAACCGAACCGGCTGCCCAGTCCGTTCTGAGCACGCGCAAAAAATCTAACCTCTTGTACAAAACTGCCCGATCCATTGTCCTTAGAAATGCAGGAAAATAAGTTTAAGTTATCGCCGGTAAGTGTTAAGTGTTCACGCATGCGTGATACAGATCGGCCAGGGATAAGCGATGTCTCCGAGTGGGCAAGTACGGAAAAGGCACTGAAAACTACAGTAAGTTGAAACAAGTGGCCTGGTGGCCTGACAGTTATTGTTACTGTGGGTATAGCTAAGAAACAAACACTATTGTTTATAGCTGTTCTCAATAATGAATAGTGTGTAATTTAACTTACAAGGTTAAATGGTTTCACACTATTCCTTTAATTTGTGAAATGAGACTACTTGTACAGTGTGTCCCACTGACCCATCTCTTTAGTAATAATCATTAATTATTTTTTTCAGTAAGACAATGTCATGTTTTATTCTATGCTCACTACAACAGTGTGGCTTTGTAGACACAGTCCTAGACCAATTGTGACCTCAATAACCATTGTGACATCACAAGCCATTGTGACATCACTGACCATTGTGGCAATTGAGATCATTAAACATTGTGACATTATATACCACTGTGACATCATTAACAAGTGTGACCTCATTGACCACTGTAACATCATTAACAAGTGTGACCTCATTGACCACTGTGACATCATTAACAATGGTGACAGATAAAGGCCAGTGTCTTAAGAACATTTATTTTTCAGTAAAATTATTTATTTTCAAATGTAATATATTTTCCTGAGTTTATTTCCCCCAGTGTGCCACAGGTCATACCTACACTGACATGTTTATGTTTAGTCAGGTTTGGTAAGCTGACGTTGCCTGGCAAACACTAAGATGTGTGTATTTTTCACATGGGAGAGATTTTCCGGACACTGACTGCAAAATGAGTGTGAGAAACACATGCAAGAGCAAGTTCATATTTTTATTCAGCTCTATATATATAATTTTACCAATATATTTATCCATAAAATTATCTTTAATAAATTATCCCTAAAATTTTACATTTTATCAGTCAACAGAAGCAGTTGACCATTGGTACATACAGTTAAGTAAATACTAGATCAGTGTTGGGAAAGAAAACAGTGTCAAGGACTGCAGCCTGCCAGTCAGACTTTTTCCCTTTGATAAGCAGGGTGACTGTTTAAGCTTGCATGGTTTATACTGTTATTACTTTTGTGTTTATCTTAGTTTA
>JBBPDA010000034.1:3389831-3422503 GCA_037974385.1 Arnoldichthys spilopterus
ATACATGCATTCATTATAAATACTGCAGTGTTTATAAAAATATTCTATGTATCATATTGTCTCTGTCAGACATATTGTCTCTCCAAAAAATCATTTTACAGCAAAAGGAAAAAAACATTCCTAACAATTAAATGTGAGTTCACATATTCAGATCCTTAATTGTTGGTCATGTTTTTTGGCATAGTGAAAAAAAGCAACTCATATTTGGAAATGATGGAAAAAACTATGTTTTATAACCATTTTTTACTGACAGTATTTTAAACTGTGTTAAGACTGTGTTTATCTCTATTTCTAAATCATATGCTGAATTATTCTTTTTTTATCATTTTATAGCCTTTAACAACCTTTTGGAAGAGACTAAGCATAATGCAAAACAGCCATGAACTTTATTATAAGTACACCCACTTAAAGAAGAGCACAGTGCAGACATGTGACCTTGCATACGTCTGAGAAAAAATCCTGCCTAAGAATTTGTAATCTTACAATGTCTGACAGCACTGTTAACAAGCTGTCTTAATCGCCCGTGGGTTAGACTCTCATCAAATATGCTGCCCACCACGGCCGTGTAAAGTGCAGTGTAATAAAGAGAGAATTAAGCTGATCTTAAACACACACACAGGTGATCACTGCAAGCTCCACACTGGTATTAGAAAGCAATAGGAAATAGAGCTCTCTTACCAGGCCGTGTAGGTGCACAGAGGTGAATCCGAGGTAAGTTTACTCAATAATAATTTAGCATTTAAACATCACTTGTTCATCACTTGTTTCTCCCCATTTTACTGACATCTGCTTTTACAGGCTGGACAGCTTCGGTCACTGTTACTAACTTATCCTCAGGTGCGGTTGCTTAATTTCTTGGAACTGACCTCTCTGTGTGTTACATTTCTGCAGAAAAGCAATAGGACATTCAATGTTCAGACATTTAAAGAAATACTTTAGTGATAATTTTGCTTTAACTGCTGCACCTGTAACATGCAGTTAAATATCACAGACAGATTTTTTTTTATACTGTTTTCCTTTTTGTACTTTCCCTGAGCAGAAAACTTGTTTACTTAAAGTACTTATAATTAAAGTGGGCAGGTGCTGAAACACGTTTCTATTGACATATTATAAGACATGTGATTATGATAATAGCATGTGCTATTAGACCAGCAGCTGGGATTAAGCAGTTGGTTTGAGGTAGTACATTATTTCTACCTGCCTTGAAAAACTGTCAGGGGTGCTGTAGATGAACTTTAACACTCTATCAATAATGATTACATCATGAAACCAGGTGCGTGTGCATGATGACGTCAACTAAAAAGGAAACTGTTGGCTTTCTTAGATAAATACAGACAGTGGCTAGTTCGTACGCAGATTCTCAACATGCAGCATCATGCTAGTGACATGCAAGTTGACATACAGGGACAGGAACTTACATGTATATCTTCTGGATGGCAGCTATTGTAGCTCATATTGTAGGTCAGCTTTTTTAGGTGAACATCTGTTTGTGCCATCTTGAGTCTAGTCACTAATAATTGACTGGGACATTTCCTGGTGACAGCACGGCTAAGTGGTGCAAGGTGTCCCCTGGACAAACAGTGTTAGAAGCATTGTGTAGCAAGGTTGGTTTGTTGTCAATGGACCAATGTACTTGATGGCCTTAGATTGATCATTACATTGGTAGTTGGGTTAATGCATTGGCAACACTTGCCAGGCAAGTCTGTGTGGTGAAAAAATAGAAAACTGTTGCATATAGCATTATTAGCTATATCTGTATTACTGATTACTTAGTGTGTAAGACGCTTTTTATTTTAAATACGTTCAAAAGTGTACAGGTTTGCAAATTCCTCCTTAAAGTGAGGCTCTTGCACACTGGAAAACTGTAGAAAGATTGTGCAGAAGACTGACACACAAGACTTATAGACTGTCCTTGTATGTGCATTTTTGTGGCAGCTGCTGTTTCATGGTGAGAAGACCAACAGAAATAGTTCCAAAGTTTTTATTCTCCTATGATGTTACTTTTTTTGATGAATCAAGGCTTTGTTCCAACAGCAGCAGTGTGTAAAATGTAAAACTACATTGTCAAGATTTGCTGACATAGTCAGAATGACTCCAAAACCTCATTATGAGTCAGTTTGTTCTTTTCTTGGCTCATTGATCAAATTAAATTCATTTTTTTATAACATGAAGTACAAATAATTACAACATATCTACTTTTTTGCATCCTTTTTATGTGTACTAATAATTGTATATTTTAAAGGCTTTTTCTGCATGTTTGTGCAGAGGTTTCTTTTGATTCTCATCTATATTTTTCTGTTAATTTATTCACCAACTTTTGGTAAAAGCTCTCAGAAAGGAAAAAACATTCACTATTCACAATTGCATCATGCCTCTCCGTCTCCAAGGGTGGTTTGTGTATAAATGCTTGCAGTCATGGCTCCAACTCACCCATCTATCAGGGGTGGCATTTGCTTTGACTATTGCATTCAGCACACATAATGGGCAAAGGCTTGGGCGGTGATGAACCGAACTGAGTGCAAGGCATTGCTGATGGATCTGGCAGACTACAGCGGTTGAAGGAAGACTGGCTGCATTAGAAATGAGCTGAATGTGGTGGTTTGCATGTTTGTAATCTGACCATTGCAACAGCAGTCCTATTGTGATAGAAGTCTACATTCTATTAGACATAGAGGAGACACAATAACACGTTTCTTGTCTGATACCACTACTAATACCTTGCATACTGACTGACACCAATACTGATATGACATTTTTCTTTAAAAGTGAATAAACTTGATGAGCAGCATTTAACTGAAACACTTTAACTAAGATTGCCATGTAAACACCTCAGACCTTCAAGTCAGTGTGATCTAGGATTCTTAAAGCGTTTCCTTCTTTACCCTGACATATTTATGATGCATAACATGAGAGAGGGTATCTGAGTTAGCTGAGTGCTTTGCATGATGATAGATGGGGTGGTTTGAGGAGGAGATGTAGCATAACTTTATTTTTTAAAAATGATCTTTCTCTGCCCACTGGTGCACAGGGGGGAATGCACCCAACACTCATCGAGAACACAACACAACCTGATTGCTCAGACCATATTTGGAGGTCGTCTGGGCAGTGTGTGGCTACATTCTTTGGCAGGTTGTATGCCAATGTGTCCTGGGCCACACTGAAGGACCACATACTCAACTTAGTTCATCTGAGAAAGAGGAAGAAATAAACTAGTAACACTAGTAACAGAAAATTAAAAAAACTGTCCAAGAAGCCTGAAACGAAAATGCCTCATATTACAGTGATTATTTACCTGAAGCACACTGAGGAATATACCCAGGCTGTGTCTGAATAGCTGAATGAAACTTCCTATCTGCTTCCCTTGATTTTATCTAATCTGTAGCTCATGGCCTAGCTAAATATATCGCTAGCGCTGACTAGCATGTGGATCCAATCTGCTATCAGATGGAAAGGAAAGGATGTTTAATTCAGCAATTCTGACATATTTCTTCTTCTTTTTATTTCTGGCAGGCAGGCATGGGCAGATGGAACTGTATGTGTCCATTGAGTAAGTAAATGATTATTTGTCATTGTGAACGCACCACAGCACAGCACACAGTGCACCACAATGAAATGTGGCCTCTGTGTTTGACCCATCTGTGGGCAGCGCCAGAGGAGTAGTGCTTGAGGACAGTACGTTGCTCATGGGTACCTCAGTGGTATTTGTACTGGTCCGGTCAGGTCACAGGGGCAACACCCTAACCACTGCACCACCACTGCACCAATGCATATTGGCATTTAATGCAGGTAAAAATAGATCAGATCACAAGTGGTCACTCAAGACACATGTGAAGATGCATTTTAATGCCAGAGGTGAAGGGTGTCCACTCGTTATTGGATCACTCAGGACACATGTTAAAAGCAGGTGTGAACAGGGCCTTTGACTGTTTTGCTGCTTGCTAAACCACTCACTCACTGACTAAGTAGGAAACCAGTCTTGTCTAAACTGAGGGGCTGACTATTTATTTTCTTACCTAGAATTAGGCTTATCAGCTTCCTAACAGGGTGGACGATAGCTAGTGGGCTGGACATCTCATCCCATAATACCACAGTCTTTGAGAGAAAGTACTTACTTATATTATTTACTGTAAAATTGCAATATAAAAATTTAAAAAATGTGTCACTTGAATGTCTTACAAGCTTCACGTGTGCGGCTTTGACCAAATATGCCTTATGTATAATTAAAGCCAGGCTAGTATAACATGCAGAGAGGCACTAATGAAAATTTGTCAATGTGGTGATAATTTCATTAGGAAAAAGCTAATTATAAAGCAAACGTTTTTACATTAAATTTTTATATGTTGATATGGTCATTATTATATAACAAAAAGTTCATGATTGCTTTGTAACAAAACATACTCTAAATTAACTGTATGTCTTGAAGCAAGAATTTCTTTTGCAATTATTATTATTGATAAATGAAAATTATTATTGGAAATATGTGTTTTTTATCATGTTTAATGTTTTATAATCACAATAAGCTTTGCATTGTGCCCAATAACACCTTTACTTGTGAATAAATTACTGTAATGCACAACCTCTCATGTTGTATTGCTTTCATTTACTACAAAGAAATTGTAATTACACTATAATGCTTAGCTGCTTGTTGTTCTTGTGCTACAGTTAGGCTATATGTGGCTGCTGTTGTTATCATGCAACCTTTTTCCCTTCACTTCATGATATGTTATGTTATGCCATGCTACAAATTGTTCTTTGACAATTTAGGCTAGATGACCAGTCTGGCTTTTGTGCCCCTATGACCTGATACCAATACGCCAGATTTTAAATGACTTACATTTTTGAGAGTCGCCACCGCATGGCTCAATATAAACATTCCAGCTGTTCATTTTTATGACAGATGCACACTTATCTGATCAAGAATTTGATAATTTGAAATAACTTTTCTTGCCTTGGAATTTAGATGTATTATTTGAAGTCTCACATGCTCCAAATGACCTTAGCTTGGTTTAATTGGACTGTCTGTGCTCAGAGGTTTTCCGTAAAGGCCTTTTACCTGCGATCACTCCCCCACACTTGCCTGTCCAATCAGCGGCCATGCTTTTAGGCACTCGTCTACCACACAGCACTGGGCAAACAGACGTGTCTTTTTCAATGTTTGTCAATGTCAGTTGCTTCACCATTTTTCAGTGCCCAGTAAGTGCTCTGGCAGCTGGACTTGTGTGCACTGGAAAAAGCTTTTTTTTTTTTCAAATAGCGCACTGAAATGGTTAATGTGTTCACATACTCACATACACTCACACATATACATATATAGACACACACACGCACGTACATTCATGGTCCACAGTGCTTTCTCTGAACTCTAGATGACCAACTATTGCACACTAATGCAACATTGCCTCCCTCTGTCCATGTTAACAGGCTAATTCACCCCCCCCATTCTTCTTCTCCCCTCCTTCTCTTGGGGCGGTACAGCTGTCAGGCCAGTCCCCTGGAGTCCAAGCACCAGGGCAGTGCAAGTTAAGACTCAGCCGGGATAGAATGAAGGGAGGAGTAAAAATAGAAGAGTCAGGGGTTCACATGTCAGTAGTGAAGGCTTGAGCTTGAAGGAAGGAAGCATTAAACTTGAGACGGGGCTTTATAGATAGACCCACAACTCTTCCGCCTTAAAGGAAAGAAGTCGGTGACAGGATTCCCTAAGAGGTGCGTGGGTGCTGTAATAATTCCTTTAGAATCAACACTGCCATACAGCTCCTCCTGTTCTAAACACCTTTTTACAGGTAAGAACTATGCTGACTTTCCATGGCTTGTCTTGCTATTTATTAGCAGATTTTATGCAATTATTAATATATTAATAGTGAATTTTAACAGCAACAACAAAATGTTCCTGATAACTAATCAGTACTGCCAAGTATGTCAAAACACATTGGGCTGTGACTCAATAGTACTAGTTTCCCATGGTTGGTGAGGTCATTAATAAGCAAAATATTTAAGTTAATGTTAAGTCTATGGTGTTTTGTAGTGTAAGTGCAATAATCAGCAATGGCTGAAATGTTCTGTCACAATGAAGTGGGGACTGATTCAGGGAGCCCACACTGTAGACTGATGTGCCCTCAGGGCTGTTCCTGGAAGTCTTTCAGAGTTACATAGCAAGAAAGTGCTCACAACTGTCCTTTTCACAGGCTTTTCGCAAGCTTACATTATTATGCTAATGGTCTTTCACATGCACCAGGGAATTCCTACGCCTTTAACAAAGAGCATATTTTGTGTAGCAATGCTTATTTAATGGTGCTCACTCGAGGAGCTTCATGCAGGCTTTTTATGCAGTGTTAAAGACTGGATCTGCAACCTGTGAAAGAGTGCATAGAAATGGCAAGCTGCCAAAATAAGTCGAGAAAAGTTCACTTTCTTGACATTCCTGTGCAACACAGCGAAAAAGGAAAAATTAATTGGGCAATAACTTATGGAAGACTGTACTGCCCCTACATGTATGTGCGTTGTTCCTGACTGTATACAATCACATCTGATACTGTGCACAAAACAGATTAAATGTCAAAATAAACAGAACAGGTCTTAATGAAACCCGTCTGTAACAACCGCTGAGCCACAAATGGAACGCTCCCTTGGCATACGCACAGCACAGTTAACAGATACTCTGCCTTTATCAGTCCACAGCTGCCAAAATTATTTTTTTTACACATTACATTATGTAATACTTGCTCAAGGCTTTTTTTTCTTCATGAAGCATACCTTTGAAGGACCTGCCCAAAGTGCAGATATGTGTTCACTGTTAATTTCTGTATCAACTGTACTGTGCAATGTAAAACGAGCTGGGCAGTGGGTGCTGGGCAAATCATGTCTTGTCAGCATCTGTATAGGGTCCAGATGAGCCTCTACTCTATTGGTCCCTTGAGTGTTGAGTTCATGTACTCCCTGAGTGCAGTCTTGATGAGCTTATAAAAGACTTTTGGCCCCTCATAGTTTGGTTCAGTGATTTCAATTGATGCATCATGCTGTAGAGTAAAAAAACAGAAGGGAGATTTTAAAATATATATATATATATATATATATATATATATATAAAGGCTATGGGAACTATGAGTACAACTTTTGCAAAATTTTATTTTTAAGAAAGAACAGCAGGAAAATCATGCAATGGTAACTATGTACTTGTTACTGAACAGTTTATCTACACTTTAAAACTTTTCACTTAGAATATATAAAATTGTGTATTAACTTAAAACAAGTTATTAAATTCTACAAACTCTTCTTCATGGCAACTAGGTTACTTTTTAAAAGTAGGTTTGAATCTTTTTTTCATACATGGAGTGTTATTTACAGACTTTATATATTTGATCAAAATATATATATTTGTTTTCTCATGAATGATAAACTCAGTATATTGTAACAAATTTCATCACAGTGAAAACAACATATAATCATATCGCTCAAATGATTATAAACATAAGCCCTTTAGGTCTAACAACAAAATTTAGCATGTAAATTATGTGTTCTGACTGGTTAATAGTCGATAAGTTTTGTATAGCCACACCTTGCATGAACATCTAACTGCACCCACTGGAGCTTCTAATATTTACTTTTTGTTCTTTTATTCACAATCACATTAGAGTTTCTCTAGGTTTTGCTAAAATACAAACCCCATTTCTGGAAAAGTTGGGATTTTTTAAACAAAATGCAATAAAAACAAGAATGTGTGATTTGTTGACTCTCCTAAATAATAAATATTCCCATTGTTTTCACTGATCAACTTAAATGTATTTTGTAAATATGAACTAAATTGGAATTTGCCACCTGCAACACTTCAGAAAGTTGGGACACAGCAAAATAATAATAAAAAGTTTGTAGAAAATTTAAGTAAAGCCATTTTAAAACATTCTACAATAAGCAGGTGAACTCGTTACAGGTGAGTGGATCATGACTGGGGATGAAAGGAGACTCCACTAAAGGCTCAGTGCAAAGATGGTCATAGCATCAAACATCAAGGTCGTGTTTTTTTCCATTCCCCTGTTACCAGCTCACCTGCATGATTGTTCCTGTTGCTGGGAAGTCGCTTTGTACAAAAACGTCAGCTAAATGAATAAATGTAATGTAAAATGTTTTCCCGGGAAGTCCATGTTATTTCAGCAAGGCAATGACTTCTTTATGCTTGACTGGCCTGCCAGCAGTCCAGATATGTCTCCTGTTGAAAATATATGAAGTACATTGAAGAGGAAAATCAGACAATGGCCACCATGAACTGTTGAGAAGCTGAAGACTTGGATAAATCAAGAATGGGCAAAACTTCCACTTGCAGAACTGCAATAGTTAGTCTCATCGGTTCCCAAATGATTAAACAGTGTAATGGAAAGTGGAAAGAGGAAGTAACACAGTAGAAAACATGTCTGGGTCCCAACGTTTTATATATATTTAAGTTGATCAGTGTTAACACTGGAAATATTTTCTTTGAACTTTTGTCAGTTAAATAAAAAGGAGTTAACAAATCACATATTATTTTTATGTAAAATTCCAAATCTTCTGGAAGTGGGTTTTGTAAGTAACAAATGTGACTAAATTAATATGAAAATGAAATTTTATCATATGGTTTATGGATTAGATTTTATTTATTTTTTAATTATGTCCCGAGAAACTTAAAAAAAGCAAAGGCACATTTCCAGATATTAATTATCGATATCTTTTCATTTTCTAGTATAAACTGAAAGAATGCTGGCCCACTTGCTGTCGTTCGGCCGCTCTCTGGTGCGAAGGAAGAATGTGGACTGTCTGGAGGATTCCAAACTGTGCCGCTGCCTCTCTACGGTGGACCTCATCGCCCTGGGAGTGGGCAGCACGCTGGGGGCTGGAGTCTATGTACTCGCTGGAGAGGTTGCTAAGGGCAACTCTGGTCCCAGCATTGTGGTGTCCTTCCTCATTGCTGCCTTGGCTTCTGTAATGGCAGGCCTGTGCTATGCTGAGTTTGGAGCTCGGGTGCCCAAGACAGGATCAGCTTACCTGTACAGCTATGTGACTGTAGGGGAACTCTTGGCCTTCATCACTGGATGGAACCTCATCCTCTCCTATGTCATAGGTCAGCATAACAAGCAGTTGGACCACTGGATGTCACCTCGTTTTTAAACTTTTTAACCTGAAACCTGTGGTGGCCCTTTTGTGGATCTGCACATTAGCTCTTAAAAGTAGTTATATTATTAATAATAATCTGTGAAAGTGACTATTTGAACACACCCCTCACGCAAAGTGCACCACAGTGAAATGTGACCTGGAGCAGCAGGCAGCTATCAGAGCCCAGGGAGCAGTGTTTCAGGATGCTACCTTGCTCAAGGGTTCCTTAGTGATACTTGGGCTGGGACTTGAACCTGCTATCTTCCAACTCCCTCACACGGTCGAGTGCCTTACCACTAGGCTACCACTGCCCAAAGCTTATGGCCCATACTGGGATCGAACCCACAATTTTGACATTATTAGCACCAAACTCTAATCAACTTAGCTACATGGCCCACTATTAATCCATCCATCCATTTTCTAAACCACTACTTCCATTTTGGGTCCAGGAGAAGCTGGTGCCAATCCCGTCTGACTATGGGTTCAAGGCAGGGTTCACCCAGGACAGGAGGACAACCCATTGCAGTCACTATTAATTATAAGTTCCTAAATAATACAACTTAATTTTAACAACTGAAAAATAGGCCTGAGGCTCTAGGGGCTATAGTACAGTGTATGCTTCACACTGTTGCATTCATTTTTCATCTCAAGCACACAATCTGATTTTCTTTCAATACAGGGACCTCAAGTGTTGCCAGAGCTTGGAGTGGAACCTTTGATGAACTTATAGGGGGGCATATAGAGAAATTCTGCAAAACATACTTCAGCATGAGCTTGCCTGGACTAGCAGAATACCCAGACTTTTTTGCAGTTTGTCTTATCCTACTGCTTTCAGGTATCTCTCTCTCTCTCTCTCTCTCTCTCTCTCATTTTTTCCAAAAAAAATGAAAAATGTGAAAAAATTGAAAAATGAAATGTAAAAGTTATATCTGTGATCTTGAGATATATACATTTTCATAGGGTTATCAGTTGCATACTATTAGGTAATAATAGTGAAAATTAAGCTAATATGAAATACAGTAAGTGTGTAAATGCTGACTGTTTTTACTGTGACAGCATTTTTTTTTCCGTTAGACGAGCTTGGTCCCTGATGTAGCCAATATTTTCAGATCTAATCAGTGAAGGTAGCACATTATGTAATATTGGCAAAAAGGAACCACACTCACATGGTTAATGAAACATGTAAAGGCCTTTTGTGGCACTGAGCATGTGGTTTGTGTTAAGATCCAAAGTCTGTTGGAATCTGCCCTAATCTTTTATTCCAAAAAGACTGATCTGAGCACAGTGTTGCAACACTCCGTCATTGAAAACGGAGCATTTACACACTTATATATTTAATCATAGTAGGGCCACTCATCAAGTCTTTTTTAATACAATGGTTATTGTCACTGATGGAAGAAAAACTCAGCTTTAAAGAAGGAACAGAAAACGTTCTTAACTTATAATTGAGGCTGATGTAAAAATATTGTTTCCCAAACAATTTTTATTGGTTTATTCACCAATGACCATTTGTACACAGGGTGAAGGTCAGCTGGAGTTTTCCAACAACGTAGAACAATAAGAAAAATGAAACAAGAATTCCATGCTAAATATGAGAATCTCAGGCATACAATATGTATAGGCTTGGCCATGGAACCCAGTGGTTACTGTTTTGTAGCTTGTTCATTATGAGCATATCATTTAATTTGGAGGCTAAGAATTGAATCTTGGTGAACATCATGAAAATATGTCGACCAGCACTCTTTTGTCTTTTTTCTCAGGTCTTCTTTCCTTTGGAGTTAAAGAATCAGCATGGGTGAACAAAATTTTCACTGCTGTAAATGTGCTTGTGCTTATGTTCGTCATTATCTCTGGGTTCGTCAAGGGAGATTCTCTCAACTGGAACATATCAGAAGAATCCCTCATAAATGTCACTATTCTGACAAGGTGAGAGATACAGTTAGTGTAAAGGAAACTTTGTTCCAGTTCTCTATATTACATAAGCATGAAGCACTAATACATATAATACATTTTGAATATATTGAAATAATAATTCACTCATGTCTTTCTTGTGTAATTCATGACAGGAATCTTTCTTACACTGAAAATGTCACTAGTGATTATGGGGCTGGAGGATTTTTCCCTTATGGCTTTGGAGGAACCCTAGCTGGTGCAGCCACATGCTTTTATGCCTTTGTAGGATTTGACTGCATTGCAACCACTGGTATATCCATAGTAATGTCTACACATAATTATGTCACTATATAAGTTATTGTTTGCATGTATCAATCATAAGAATATAGGAAAGAATGTTCCATGTGTTCTATTCGTCAGGTGAAGAGGTGAAGAATCCCCAGAGGGCAATTCCCATTGGCATAGTTTCCTCCCTGCTGATTTGCTTCTTGGCTTACTTTGGTGTGTCTGCTGCCCTCACCCTCATGATGCCTTATTATCTTCTGGATGAGAAGAGCCCGCTGCCCTTAGCATTTGAATATGTTGGCTGGGGACCTGCTAAATATGTGGTCGCGGCAGGCTCACTGTGTGCACTCTCAACCAGGTAAATACCATTTCCTCTCTTGGATCTGCCTTTTAGGCTTTTAAGAACATCAAGTTTTTGTCAGAAGACAGGCTGTTTACAAAGGTGAGCTGTACCTGCTTAGAAAAATGAACATTGTCTAATGTGATGTGCCTAATTGGGTCTATTGTGGATTGATTCCCTAAAACCTCTAATGAATCTTTGGTGGTGATTTGTGTGAAAGAGAAGCAAACATTGCCCTGCACCTGCATCCAATTTTAGCTTTGTTATTGCACTCTTTCAGAACAAAACCTAAGCATGCCTAGTGTCTTCCTTTTTTCCTGGTGATATCACTGGTCCACTATGAATCCAGGTTAAGGTTCAACAGTAATGTTTGTGTTGTAGTAAACCTGGAGTTTACTGAGCAGGGTGGAAGCTTTACAGCAGAAGGACTGGCTGCTAAATTTCCCAAAACTATTCTGAAGCTTTCTTTCATGACAATTCTAGTATTTTTATGAAGCCAAGTATTGTCTGTTCTTTAAAGAACACAACTGATATAGAGACACATATAATATTATGGCAGGACCTTTTTGGCAAGGCCTTTGGAGATGACCCAGGAAAAAATGAAGATGTCAGGTTTAAGAAACTTGATCAAATCCCTAAATTCTTGTCAAATGCAATATAGTGTTTACACTGAAAATCTCTAAACGAAATACACTATATAATGCATAAGAGTAGCATTTGGGGATCTGGTCTTTAGCATGTAATTGTAATGCTTTGTGGCTATGGTGCAGTGTGGCTGGTGTGATGGGGCTGTCTGACTAACGTGTTGGTCCTATGCATGTCTCTGCTCTACATGCAGTCTGCTGGGCTCCATATTCCCAATGCCACGTGTAATCTATGCAATGGCAGAGGATGGGGTGCTTTTCAAAGTGTTAGCCCGAATCAATCCTAAGACGAAGACCCCACTTATTGCTACAATGACCTCCGGTGTAGTTGCAGGTGAGAGCTGGGGGTAAAACTTGCTGTGTAAAATTGGCAACATGCACCACCAGGCAAAAGTGAACGTTAAGTAGAAAATCTTTCTAAACATGCAGAGAGAAAAATGCAAAAAGAATGGAAATATGAATAGAATGAAAATTATATACCTAAACACTAAAATTGGCAATTTTTGCTCATTCACAGTTGCCCTGTGGTGTTTCATATGTTCATGACTGTTACGAATGCTTTGTGTTTGAACCATGACCCCTTTTTTGTCCCTAGCCTGTTGGGCTCCATGTTTCCTCTGCCACGCATTCTGTTTGCCATGGCGCGAGATGGTATACTATTCAGATTTCTTTCCAAACTGAGTAAGCGTCAGTCACCAGTGGCTGCCACCATGGCGGCAGGCACCACTGCGGGTAAGCTCCAATGGAGAGAGGCCTGGCAGGCCTGCTGCCTCGTTGTGTGTCAGCCTGGATGGTGGTGGTGCAGTGTATGCATGCTTGGCCTTGTGGTGGTGGTAGATGCATGCTCTTTGTCTGGTGGGGGTAATAGTTCTGAAAGGAATCTCAGCTGTACATGTGGAGAAACCTCTATCGCATATGGTTGCTTTCTTCCTGCTTTTATTCATATTTATCTCATGAAGGGCTTATTAATTAGCTGAGCCGATTAAATCATATATACTTAGGGGCTGTCTTATCAAAACTTCATTTTGTTAATTAAAAACACAAAGTGCTCTTTGCATTAGGGGTGTCACTACCCATTATAAAAGTAATCCAGTAATCAACTGTTTTTTTTGATGATTAATTGAGTAATCATACACACGCAATTTATAAATACAAGCATATGTGCTTGTGTGAGATCCTGCTGGTGTGGGTTTCCTCTCTTTCTCTTATGGCTTGAGCTAATAGCTCATCCTTGGAAAGAATTTTAAGAATGCTGAGCATGACTTTATAATGACTTGTGGGTTCCATGTTTATCAGTGAAATTGTGAAGTAATCCATAAACTAATGCATTGAGAACATACATTTTAACCAATGTGAAATCAGTTTTAATTAAATAATTGCGACAGCCCTACTTTACTCAGTGAGAACATTTCATGGTGACTGAACTGGTGGATTGGATAGAACAGAAACAGTTCAGTAATGATAATATTACATTAAAGGAACAAAATTTGTTTTACGTGTCTAAACTTATTGGCCGGGTGCAGCCCTCTGTAGCATCAGCTGTAGAGAGATTCTCAGAGAGAACAATGGAAGTTTAAAGACTTTGATGCTGGCAAGGGTGAGTTCAGTGGGTATTCAAAGACTGTACACAGCTGGATGAAGGGGTGAGGGTAGAGTAAAGCAGAGGGATTCAGGGGGTCCCACTTTGATTTGAGAGGCCCCTCTGATTGTCATGAATTAAGTCCATACTGAAGCAGTCTGAGTTTATTAGTGTAGAGTGCAGGCCTGCTGGGAGGAGGTTTAAGCACCTGTATCAATGCACTGAAGTCATGGGGCATGTCTGGAACTAATCCTTACATTATATCTCCAAAAGATTACATCTTGTCTTCATTTCTGCCTCTGGTGTAGACTTCCTGTACATGATTTGTTGGTTTTGTATTGCTACAAAATGAACTGATAACATGATGACAGCTGGTCACATTACACAATATTTTACTGAGAGATTTAATTGATAATTAGTGCTGTGCTGGAAATAAACATGATGCATCAAAATCACAAGGTCACTGAAGGACTGCTTTACTTACACATGAACAGAATATATTACATGAACCCAGTTTTGTCTATGAGTTACATATTTGGTTACTTATTCTGATGTAATTTCATTACTGTGAAGCAGAATTTATCAGTTTTTTAGATTGAACTTTTGCATGTGGTTCATTGCATCATCAACTGTTCACCCCCTTTTTTAGGGTCATACTTCAACTAATATAGAACCAATATGTGCTCAAGTAAATGCAAGCTACCAGTCCCTTGTTGTGAAATTCTTGATATGTATTTAAAATCTGTAGACCAGTCTTTGTAGACTTGTTTGTTTTTAGTGTTTGGTGTATGTTGTTGTTTGAAAAATGCTCACAAGGAATTCATAATATTTCAATTACAAAATATTTAGAACATCTTAAGCTCATTTTGTCCAAAAGAACATGATGACATCCTGGAAAGTACATGCAAAGATATTGTTTAATATTTCAAGAATCCTTTTGAATACCTGATAATTCCTTTGCTTTTGCTTTATACTTGTTTTATACTTTTTTGCATTAAAGGAATAGTTTATAAAAACTTGAATCCCCCAAATTACACTAAATGTATTCAATCAGCCAAAATATTTGGAGTCTGAAGATAGCTTTGATAGTTTTAAACTGGAGTATCAGAGCTAATGTAGCTATCAAGTAAAGGAAGCTTTTAATAAGCCAATTAGTCTCATACTAAGTGCATACCTTAATCATCCCTCACCTATAGAAATGGACAGATAGTTTCAGATCGTCTAGTTCACTGCTTGTACTGTTTTTTACTATGCAACATACTTTTGTACGTAGTATATAATAGAGAGTAAGAAACCACATAAACTAGTTTATTTGGGTTTGCTTAATAACAATGTGGGATGATTTAGGTATGCATCATGTATGACGCTAACTGATGAGGTGTAGCTTATGTCATTTGTTACCTTCATTAGCCTCGTAGCTCTAGTGCCAAACTAAACTTATTCTTGTAATTCAATTTCAGGTTAATGGAAAATTCTGTTCCCTTGATGTATCACCCACTATTCCTTTAATAAATAATAATAAAAAATAATATGAATGTTATTTTGGCACTATTTCCAGTGAAATCTAAACTATCTGCATCTGTATCAGTTTGTATATTGCACTGTTTGTGTTTGTCTAATCTGCTAATTGTTTTTGTATGAACACCACAGCTATCATGGCGTGCATTTTTGACCTAAAAGCCTTGGTGGACATGATGTCAATTGGGACATTGCTGGCCTACTCTCTGGTAGCTGCTTGTGTTCTTATTCTGAGGTAAGTGCCCATGCCTTCACTCAATGAATTTACTGTGCGCTCCAAGCAGGCTTACCAAATAAACCAGAAAGCAGCAAAATGCAGCACAGGCTTGAAGATACGCCCAAGCGTTGCGGCGAATGTTATTGGATTAGGCCTATGATGTCACCAACTGAATACAACTATTGTGCAAGACTCTGTGGTTTGTGTAGTTCATGGATTTGTTTATTCAGCCTTGTTTTCTTAGTCAGGCTCACCTCAAAGGGCTCATAGTTTCATTCCAGAAGGTAAAATAAAATGCTCCTGTGTTTTTTTTTTTTTTAATTTGAAGAATCTGTGGGGTGTTGACCAAAAACACATCTCAAATCCTTATACACCAAAAGCTCTTTCAGCAGTTAGTTGCAGGGAGGAGGGCATACAGACCTTGAAAGGGCACCAGAAGTCACGCGGGTGTAATGTTCTAAACATGAAAACTATGCTCAAAAATATGTTTGCAGCATAGCCTTCCACAAACAATAAAACCAACATTTTTTTGTGATTTTGAGATTAAATTTTAAAGGCTAAGCCTTGCAAGCCCTCTCACCTTCTTTGATATAAATTAACACTGAGTGTATTTAGATGCTTAGTCTTTTTTAAACATCCATCATCTCCACAGGAAATCTTCCATTACATACCTCCATTCATGGTCCCTTTGATGACATGTAATGTCCTAGTACCACTTAAAGAAAAACAACCAATGCCCATTATAATGACACCATGTGCAATTTGCACAAGAACTTTTTTCTGTAGTATTAATATCTAGAACATATTTTAAATACATATATATTTCAAATTTTTAGGTGCAGTACAAAGTCAAAAGACAGTTAATAGGAGGTGAATGTATACACTGCAAGTATTTAAACATATGTTAAAACCTGTTGGGTTTCAGTATGTTGTGACAAACCTTACGTTATGTAACAATCAAGCCTTCTGTTTCAGGTATCGTCCAGACTCCATATTTGAGAACAGCAGGATGAATAAAGAAGAAGAGTCGGAGCTGACCGAGTCTGAGTCTCACCTCAACAGGCTGAAAGATGGAGAGTTGACACTGCATTCGGTCCTCAACCCCTCTCTGCAGCCCACTAAAAGCTCCTCCACTGTCGTCAACATGGCTGTCGGGATCATAGGTGAGCATCATGTCTTTGCCAGTAAAAACATTTTAAACGTGTCTAGACTAATGATCAGCCTGGTAGATGATTCCATAATGACTGAGATACGGACAATGAAGCTGTAACAAAATGAGAATCACAGTTATCCTAATAATTCTAAAGTTCAGAAACTTTAACGTAGCACTGCCCCTCATATGTGAAAGAGAAAATTACCATAATAAGTAGTATTGCACTATAAGTAACTGGTATAACTTTATAAATAACATTAATAATAATTAAAGTTAAATCAAAGTAATAGAAGTAATAGTAATAGTTTTTTCATTTAACAACTTCTTTTATTTAATTTATTAAACTTGTATTAAAAGAACTTTTTGAAATATTGAATTACGTGTCTAAAAGCATTGTTCGTTATCTTTTTGCATTTCTGTATATTTGTTCATCTGTATAAATGATTATTTAATTGAATAAAATGACATTTTCCAACTGAGGCATCTAATACTGGGCACCCAACAGGACGTGTGTTAGAAAAGAATACCTACGTTTAAAGTTTTTTCAGATCATGGGTACGCAGTTCCCGTTCTGGGGACCAGTGTCCAACACAGTTTGTTAGTTTCCCAGATCAAACAATATCTAACCTGGCAATTAACAGGTGAGTTAAACCAGGTGTGTTGGACACCAGCTGTCTATGACTGGTGTTTGGTTTCCCTGCTTCAGACTTAACTTTTTGCCACACAAGAACTGATATGTGTGTTTTCTTTTCCTGCAGTCATTGCAGTGTGTGTGATAAGTACGCTCACTACACATTATGGACAGGCCATTCTTGCCATGGTGCCCTGGGTCCTGGGAACACTAGCAGCATCATTTGCTGTCTTTTTCATATGTATCATCTTGGTGTGTAGACAACCACAGACGAGCAAGAAGGTGTCCTTCATGGTAAGTAGACTCAAAAAAATGATGGTTTTGCACTTGAGTTACAAGGCTAAACAAGGTAAGTCATGAAGGATGGCTGCTACAGTACTGCTGCTTTTAGCTAAGCAGTGTATTTCTTTAGTTCGATAGAGGAAAGTTCATCTCAGAAACCTCAAAAGCAAGTCTGCGATTACTTAACAACAGGTCTGAGGCGAGGCATACTGAACAAGACATGAAGCTTAATTGGTGGTTGTAAGCATCCTTTACTTGTTAGTTACATTTAGGGATGCACGATCAGACCTTTTTAGTCCCTGATACCTGAGCTTTAGGTGTGGGCCAATACTGAGTACCAATCTGATACCTGGGCTTTGGGAAAAAAATACATATAAACCTGTTAATGAAATCAGTTATTATTAAAACAATAATTTTTCACCAGAAACTTGGTAAAAAAAACACGTTCAGCCCCATGGACTGACCTATTGTTTTGAAACCCAATCCAGCTCTTTGAGCCAGTATCGGACCGACATTTAATATCAGTAACATTGTCGAATTACTACATTTAGTGTAGGAAGAAAATAGTGTCATAGGTTAAACAGATGCCAGATGATAAAAGGAAACACATATTTGATGTTATCACTATCTAAAGCATGTAAAATCTTAAATAGTGTTTGGTACAATGTGGAAAATGCAAATTTAGTGCAATGAATGCAGTTATATGAAGCATGTTATGAAATAAAGAAATGATAAAATAGACTTAAGACAGACGAAGCCTCTGTTGACAGTAACTAATAATATGTGTTGCATTTTATTTAAGCCCCAGCCAACATCCGAAGGAATGTGGTGCGGGAAAGCAAACTTGCTTAATTTGTCCCCCTGATGCACTGACTATGGTTCAGTTAGTGTATTAGTGGTCACCTGTGCAGATGTTCAATACGGTGTATTTAACAGTGTGTTTATTTGCTCTACAGGTTCCTCTGTTGCCCTTTCTGCCCATTCTGAGTATTTTTGTCAATGTTTACCTCATGGTGCAGCTGAGTGGAGACACGTGGATCCGTTTTTCTGTCTGGATGGCTGTGGGTAAGTGCATTCTCTCTCTCTCTCTCTCTCTCTCTCTCTCTCTCTCTCTCTCTCTCTCTCTTTCACACACATACACACACACACACACATACACACACATACACTCACCAAGCATTTAATACTCTAAACAACTTTTTTAAAGCCTGACTGGAAACTGAAGAAATAGCAGGCCATGCCTAAATATAGTAGAGCCTCACAAACATACAGCGCTTAAAAATTTGTGATTCCATTTAAAAAGTTAGATTTTTCTGCATAGCTATGACCTAAACATCATCTGATTTTCGCTCTAAAATTTCTACATGTAGATAAAGAGACCCTAGTTAAAGAAATAAGACATTAATATTATACTAGGTCATAAAAGAATTTTTCCTGAGGAAAATGATTCAAAATTACATATGTAGGCGACCAAAGTATGTGAACCTCTAGGAATTAGCTGTTCATTTGAAGTGAGAGTCAGGGGTTGTCAGTCAGTGGGATGGTGTGAGTGCTATATTAGAAAAAAAAGAAGGTTCTGTCAAGTCTGATCCTTTAAATTCTTAGGTATGAAGGTAAATGTTTATGTAAGGAAAAATGTGTAAAGATCTGAATAACTGTGAAGGCTAGACGACATGGTCAGAGTCTTTTTACAATGGCAGGTCTTGTGGGCTGCCCCCTGTATGCAGTAGTAAGTACCTACTGAAAGTGAACTACAGAGGGAAAACTGGTAAACCAGCCACAGGCTCATGGGGTCCAAGGCTCACTGATGCACATGAGGAGCAAAGGCTAGCTCATCAGCTCTGACCCCATGAGACATCATGCTTGTCCAATGCCGAGAGCACCTACAATGGGCCCATCAGCATCAACATCTTGCCGTTCATGTGGCTGTTATATTGACACGTAAAATCGACCTAAACATTTGTACACCAAGTTCACCTCTTCATGGCAAAAGTGTTCTCTAATAGTGGTGGTCTCTTTCAGCAGGATAATTAGCCCTGCAGCACTGCAAACATTGTTCAGGAAGTTCAAGATATAAGGAACATGATATCATTAAAAGCTGTTTATCTGGGCAGTGAGTGTTACTGTTTTCTCCAAAAATCACCTATATTAGAATAATATGGAGCTGTGTCTTCTAACAGCTCACACACCATCAACTACTGTTTACACACAAATCTTCATCCTTTTCCTGTTCGTTTGCACTGATTCTAATATTCACTTGTGATTTTGCTGCAGAAAGAACCTCACGGCTCTAAACTGTTAACATAGGGGGCTAAGACTTTTACAGTACTGTATATCTAAAAAAATATCCAAAACTCCACAATATTCTTTTTTAAATATCCACAATATTTTTTTGTATTATTTGCTTAATGTGTTGGATAGTCCACTTTGTAATGTGCATTAGTCTAACAGAGGATGATGTGAGTGGACTATAGATATATACATAAATTGTGTATAGATATGTGAAATAAAATCTATTCTTTAACTTTGACAGGTTTCCTCATTTATTTCGGTTATGGTATATGGCACAGCAGTGAGCACCAGAGGCAGCGGCAGGGAGCTAATATCGCGCCGGATAAAAAGGCGATGCATGAAAAGGACGACAGCGTGGAAAGAATCCTCCATCCAGAGAAGGTCACTCAGTTTTAAGGAATGGTACATTTTCCCTAAGGACTCTCTTCTCTCTTTAGCCACTGAGCTCCACCAGCTGACAGTCCAGCTCAGCTCTACACCCCTAATAGGCCAGAGTTGGGCACACTGCAGAGGAATGCTTTATCACTTCTCTCCTAAGGTTGATATCATCAAGAATGCTGTGATGTGTGAATGTTGTTATAGTGCACAATGTATAAAATATGAATGTAGTTCTCAGTCAGCAGTGTGCATACAGTATTAATCCAGAGTGAGTATGTCTCTTAACTGCTTCAGATCAGAATGAGTGTTGAGATTTACACAGTAACTAACTTACTGTTACCTCCAGCTTTACTATGTTCACACTCAGTAACTTTAGAGGAATACTGAATTCTTTTTCAACCTTATCTCTATATGCCACAAATACAGTGTATTGCCAAATTACCTCTGACAGTAATTCCCTTTTATTTAAAAAGGACAAAATCCATTGACTCAAAACCTTATACTAAATGTCAATGGGCAGCTGCTGAAACTGCATATGAAAGTGACTATTATAACACACCCCATTACACAAAGTGCACTACAGATTTAACCCATCCACACTTAGAGCAGTGGGCAGCTATCAACAGCGCCCAGGGAGCAGTGTAGTGGGATGGTACCTTGCTCAAGAGTACCTCAGTGGATCCTAAGATCACAAGGGCAAGTCCCTATCCACTAGGCCACCACTGCCCACTCTTTAGATGTGGCACATAAACACAAGGCTGAGAAACACTGAAGTATTCCTTTAAGGTTTTTTAGATGGTGAATAGACAGCTCAAAGGGCGTTTGCCGTTAGCAGAATAGTGTTGTCAAAGTTTACTGGTGAATGTCTTACTTCATTTTTTTATTTTCCTTTAAATTACAAATGACGTTACTTTGAATTACTTTCGTCTTTTAATCTACTGACCATGACCAGTATTTCTACTATTTCTACTGATTTTTTTTCTTCGTTTCATTTTTGTTTGTTTTGCTTTCTTTTCCTCCACTATTTGTAAAGATAAAGAAAAGAAGTCCCTATAATGAGACATATTACTTTTTTTCCAATTCTAGACAATTGTGTCTCTATCATAGTCAATACTGTGATACAGAGTTAATAGAGTCACATTTTTTTGGCAAAGTGGCATATTATTAGAATATAGATGTGCTGAAGGCCCCTTCTTAAGGTATTTCTACTTTTTAATCTACACTCATTGTCCATTGTATCAGCTCCATTTACCAAATAGATGCACTTTGTAGTTTATTTGTGGTTGTTTCTCTGCATCATTAGTGAGCCCTCACTCATCAGTGGTTGGGACCCCACATGGCCACCAGTGATCAGGTATTATATAGGAAGGGGGCGCTAACAAATAGTGCAGAGAAACAGAAAGACTAGAGTTTATAACTACATGCAAATTGTAGCTAATGACATGGACAATGATTGGACAATCAAATGGACATAGAAAGTCGACGGTTACATTCCTTGCTCTTGACTGTGTTATAGACTGGCCCTGTTACTGGGTACACGGTCAGGTCCAAACAGATATTCCGTAACTAAAAACAGTATGAAAAGAATCAAGCATGTTTGCAAGAGCACAGGGGGAATAAGTGTTATGTATAAACGTATTTTGTAATCAGATGTTATTAACAGTCTTTCTGTCTTTCTTCGTTAGACATACAAAGACATATATACAAGTGTAAATATTTTAGAACAAGAATGGAATGGCTATTTGATAAAATATAAAAAATATGTCTGTGTTAGTGATAAAGCATCAGCGTTTTGTTATGATATGTTATTATATGGCCTCATGCATCTTTTCATATAGTTTCTGTTCATGTGCTTTCACCCCTACAGACTGGCACTCCAAGTGTGCTCTGTGTTTCTTACTGCTGTGAACTGCTTCTGCTTATAGTCTTGTAGTGTGATCTACTGGTCCACATATGTCACTGATACTTTATCTATAGGCGCTACACTGAAAAAAACAAGGTCTTAAATTTACATAACAAAAGTACATAAATTGCACCATTATGACGTATATCATATTAGCACAAATTTTGGAAATAACAGTGTTATTCTCATTTGTCAGTTGATATCAAGGAAAAATTTACTGAATTTCTATTTTCAGTGAAGAACACCGAAGGTAACCAAGAATTATTTGCCGTTTGTAGTGAACCAGCAGTGCTTAGTCATCAGAACTGTTGTGAGATTTGAATAGCTTAATGCAATTATGGCTTGAATGGCTTGATGGCTCAATCTGTAAGATCCTAAAGGAGCTTGTTTCCAAAATCATCCTCATTGTATCATTTGTAATTCTTCTGATTGCCTTCTGTAAGTACATGTGCAGTGCCTTTCCAAATAAATAGCAGTTTTAAGAACAAGACCTAATTGTTGAGTGATTTTATAAAATTCATCCGGACGTTTCATCCGTTAATTTTATATTTGTAAATAAATATGATTTTCCATTTTATAACTTAATTGCATGATTTTCTTGGGAAGGATGGATGAGTAAGTTCAAACATACCTGAGAAATAACTGGGCATTTATCTGATATGCACCCTATACCAAAGGTTATATCAAGAGAACAATCGTGTTGTGTAATTTAAACGCATCCTCCAAAATGAAAAGTCATTCTACACTATTTTCCCCTTAAGATTAGTCAATTGGTCAAGCCATGTCTTGTGCCTAAAATATGTACTTTTAATTTTGCACAGGAGCCACAAGGCCCAGAGATAAAGTTGTAAAAAAACACATGAACTTTATCATTTAAAAAAATATAAGTACATGCAAAATAATCTGTAACACCATTTTAGGTCTTTAACAGATGTCTTTTTCAGGAGCAAATTACAAAAAAAGTGCAACAGTAGAGTGAGCTGATTTCCTAGATCTCTTACAGTAATTATTTGATGAACAGACAATGAACAGTGTCACTTAAGTGAAATGAGACACAACACACAGAAAGGGAAGACCCCTGAAAACACATATTCTTCTTTATGTACCCACTCACACTACATTCCAATTTGCAAATGTACCAAAGCAGCGTCTTTCCTTACATTTCTGGTCATGGAGAAAACAGAAGGTCTTATTTTGACATTAAATTAGATTACATCTAATGCAAAGCATGAAGTGCAGTGGCGCAGCTAACATTTATGGGGACGTCCAAATCCATTTTGCTGTTTTGACGGCAGGAAAATCAAACTTGGTGCCAGTGTAAGGCCCAAACTTTTTGACAATTTTTTTGACAAAAAAAAACTCTCTTAATTATTCAGAAGTGTGTTTTGGGATTAAAATGCAGTAAAACCAATCAGAACAGCATGTCAACTCACCTTTGAAAGGCAAGGCCGCATGAGCTATGGTGGATTATTATTATAGTGGAGCATTTACCTGGCAAACCAGAACCAACCTGCTTGCGTGCAAAGTGAAAATGCATGAGCACATCATTCATGGGGCAGCACTGTTCCATGGAAGATTTCTAAATGCCAATAGCACATTTTGAGCATGTATTTGTTTCTGTAACAAGTGCTGTGCTCCCAAACATTACTTAAATGCACTGCTTAAATACGTTAATAATGTTATTAAACAAACATGCCGACAATGTGCAATAATTTGTGTCACACTTTCCACTGATGCACAACAGGGCCCAAAGACATCACAACAAGCTGACTGGACCCAATGGAGCATGTCACGTGACTGTATCCCACTGAATATGGCTAACAAGTAAGCATATTAGCTTAGCGCCACCTGCATGTTTAAAACATTACTCACCTAAAACTCAGTTTATGACACTGTATGAAATATTGTTATATATTGTTAAATCCTGATGATTACAATTATGTCTTTAAATTATGCCAAAAATGTCAAAACATACTTCAAAAAACACCTCTATGCTAATGCTAATAACTGCTAGTGTAATAATGTGATTGAAGTAGCATATTAGCTCTAGAATTACAAAACTGCACATGAACATTTTTGGACTGTGCAAAATTAAACAGGGATTTCTGAAGCTTGTAAAAGACATGTCATAAATTAACACATATTTAAAGTGAAAGTGACTATTTGTCATTGTGTACACACTCAAGCACCACAACAAAATGCAACCTCTGCATTTAACCCATTACACATGGAGTAGCGGGCAGCTACCAACAGCGCCTGGGGAGCAGTGTAGTGGGACAGTACCTTGCTCAAGGGTACCTCAGTAGTGCCCGGGGCAGTCCCAAAGGCAGTGTCCTAACCACTAGGCCTCCACTGCCCACATTAAAATTTTTAATGTTGTATGTAGCATTTAGCATGTAGTATACAGTTCTGGCATAAAGATGTGTCTGACAGAAACCCACTGGTTAGGCTGCCACTCATTTTAACATTCATTGATATATGAAGGATTTCCAAAAGGTATAGTCTGTCCTATCTTCCTTATGAAATCGGTCTCATTTACAGTAAATCAAAGCGTGTTTGACTGATTCCTCTGTCAGTGGTAGACTTTCAAATCAGCCTAAAGACCTAACCAATGGGAGTCACAGGTCATAATTCTTTAAGTTGAGGCAAGCCAAGCAGGTCTTTACTGACATATCAACTATACCTGTACACAGTGAAACAAAGCAGCATTCCCCCAGTATCATGGTGCAACATACAAACAAGACTACTAAAGTGCAGACAGGCCTATACAAAGTGTAAAAAGTACAAGACACAAGAGTTTAGTAAAGTGAGAATGCAAATTCTTGCATAGTGCATGACATTTTTATGATGTGAAGGAATTGCAATAATACATTACTGTGCAAAAATGACACAAAAATAGCAGCAACATAAAATGAATCACTATGTTTCCTTTGGGGGTCTTGGGGGCAGTCTGGGTGTTGATTCTAGTAAATGGGGCACAGTATATAAGTGTGTATGTGTACATGTATTTTAAGAAGAAACAGCAGTTCAGATCAGGGGTGTGTTTGCATATGTGAAGTACAGTGTTAATGAAGTATATGAACATCTGTGCCTTGACTAAGAGTTAAGAGAATTTGTGAAACTAAAGGCCTTTGATGCCATACTTTGCCAAAAATACCAAAGCTTTTATCTTTAATGAAACAAAATTGGCATCCCACTGAGCAGTAAATCCAAAATTATTGCATAAATCCTGCTTTTTAGGGATAAAGTGCTCCTTGGCCCACCAGAGGGCACCAGAGTATGAATGTTTCAAAGAGTTTTTCAGGGATTTGTGGAGGAGTTGCAGGGTTGAAGGCATTCCATTCTTCTTGTAGAGGATGAAGTCCACAGTGTAAACAGGTCAGTTGGGGTTTGCAGAAAAGGTTCTGCAGTCTGGGCATTCTAAGAAACCTGAAAAAAGCCCCTGGACCACAGGAACCTCCATTCCTGCACCATGAAGCTTTGGGTCCTCCTCACGCTAGCACTGCTCATACTAGAGCTCCAGAATGGTGAGCTTATCTATTTTTTTCAATCTTCTGCTTTGTTGTTCATCTCCCATGAACATCCACAGTTGTAATTTTGAAAGTAATTGTGGGCGTGTGGCTTCTGTAGTTTGCCAAGAGTGACACTGGTGTTGCTTGATGCTCTGAAGATTCAAGACCCAGAGAGTCAGTTTGTGGAGAAGAGCAAGCTCCACACTGAAGAAAAATACTTGTTATTTATATATTTACACCCATGTCTGGGTAATCCTTAACTTTGAGACACCCTCAAAGCCCAACCGTAGACATCTAATTTCACAGTTCAACAGTAAAAGTACTCTTCCATCAGGATTAGGGCGGTAGGGTATCAGAGAGATGTTTGGGTTTGACTGGTATATTAAACCATTACTTTTATTGGAGTCTGGAAGAGCAGAACTTTTAGGTGAGGCTAGATTACAGTGCCTGAATGCGTTTATTTTATATTTTAACTTATTTTTATATTTATATAAACTATAAGCTAATCTTGGGAGATATTTTTTTATTGTTTTTATTTATTTATTTATTTTCAGCATCAGTGTTTTCACATACATATGTGCTTGAGAAATATCAGATATGGGCATAGGCCTACAAATCCTACATTGGTGCCTCCTTGTCAGTATTCTTCCAAGTGTCCAATTCTTTTGTCTAGCTCTTTCATAAAGGTCCACCTCTAAGTATTTAAAATATGAATATTGTCTATATCATACACGACTCAGGTTTGTGAAACAGAGAAAGGACTCTGGCATATTATGCATGGGTATAAAGAACAAAACGGCATATTTTCTTCACTGCTGTTTATAGAGCTGTGGGCTGGAAACATGACGAAGTAGTTTTCCAGATGGGAGTTGTGCTGAACTGTTTTCCTTCTCAGCTCTCTGGCTCTGTGACTGGAGAGATGAAACTCGGAAGAAAATTCGATATACATCCTCTGTGAAATGGAAATCCACCATCCATTTCTTAATTAAATGAAGAAATTGTTGGAAGTTGGAATTCTAAAGACAGTATACCAATTTAGATTGTTGTCGGCCTAAAACATGCTCTAGTTTCCTTAAATATTCAGTGTCTTCGTTTTTTTTGGTTTTAGCAATGTTATCTGTAGATTGTAATAAAAGTTGCCAACAAAAAAAATAAATGACTAACTAGTGGCTGCTAGCGGCGTTGGATCACATATCTCTTTCTTGCTGATGCAGGTGTGGGTCAACAGGTCAAACGGCAGAAAGAGGTCAAACCAACACGAAAGAGGGTCAAGGTGCGCTTCCCCAAACTGAAAGAGAAAGAGACTGGAGGAAAAGCTCAATCCATTCTCACACAGGTTCTGGACAAAGGCCGATTCCTACGTCTTGGTGATACTCTAACCTTAAACCCAGGAAAAACATTGGAACTAAGATGCAAAGGGACCAGGATTGGCTGGGCTTACCCCTCTTACCTGGACACTTTTAATGACTCCCGTCTCAGGTACTTCAGCTACATTTGCAGCAAGTCTATTTTAAGGACAAATCCCACAGTTTTTTCATAATTTAATTGTTAAGGTGTAAATAGTCATGTAAAGTGCTTTGATGTAAAATTCTAGAGAAATTTCCAGAATTGTTCAAAGCAGTAATGACAGGAAACAGACTTGAAATGACTGATCTGAAACATTTCATGATTCTAAAAGCTACATCACAGAATTACAGTGAAATTGTGTATATGCTGCCTTCTGAATGACTTTGTTCCCCTCTTAATGACTGAATTATGCATAAAATAAGATAAATGGTGGAGTTCACTTATTGAATATCTGATTCCTTTCTCTTGTGTTGATGGAGAACATTGAACATTGGCGAACTCATTGTTTATCCAAAAGGAGAACTGATAAAGAATGTCTGTGCAGAGGTGTGGGAGCATCTTGCTTGTGTGAATATAATGTTTATTGAATGACTTTTTGATATGTTTGGACCAGCATTAAACAGCATGAGAAGTTTGGTCAGTTGACCCTGACATCGCCCTCTGCTGCTGACACGGGAGAGTACAGCTGCTGGGTGGTGTTATGTGATGGTAAAGAGTGTGAGAAGGACCCTGACCGAATCTCTGCCACTTACATATACTTTACAGGTACAAAAACGTCCCAGAATGCCAGGTTAAAAGACTGTTCTTGATATTATTTTGAGAATGATATATGCATTAACATTTGTCCTTTTGATATTTGCACTAACTAATTATACGGAAGATACTACAGACCATAGATTATGAAAATACCTTTCTCTCTCTGTTAAGACAAAGATGAGCTGTTTGTACCATCCGCTATCCACTTTGAGATTGTGTACCTGCGGCCTGATAAGCCTGCCGTCGTGCCCTGCCGAGTGACCACTCCCAAGGCCACAGTATCACTGCACAGGGAGATGCCTCCAGAGCAGGTCCTTGCTGATGGAAACCTCATCTCCTACAACCCCACTAAAGGCTTCACCCTGCAGAACCCCAGTCCAGAATACGCAGGATCTTTCTACTGCAAGGCTAACAGCACCACCAAAAGCACCCAACAGGTCTCCACTAAGTACCAGCTGCTGTATGTTGAAGGTCAGAAGAATATTGCTTCCTCAGAGTCACATTAAGGATATGACATTAAGTCAGTAAATGCATCATTTCAAACTGTCAGCATCATATCATTGCTTAACCTCTTTAGAGGACAGTGCTAACTGTCAATACTGTCACATGGCCAGACTGGCTAGCACTGTGATGAGTGATGGGTAGAGATAAGGCCATCCATACTTCCACTTGTCCTCTCTTTGACTCCCGGCCTTGGATGGCTGAGGTGACATTCCTTTTTATGAATATAATGCATGGCTACAACTTACTTAGGCTTGGAAAAGGAAATTGTAAGATGTAGCCACAACTTAGTAAGATGTAGGAACTTCGTTACCATGATCCCATGACTTAACAACCACAACTTAGTTTTCTTGTTACCACACTTTACAAACTCACATCCACAATTTAATTAGCTCATTCCCATATCTTAAGTTATGGCCATGACATAATTGTCTTATTCTTATGTCTTATCAACTAAATCTTAGTCATAACTTAACAATAACAACTTAATTATCTTGTCCTCACAACTTACAAAGTCATGGCTACATATTAGGATCCCATTCCCATTTCTTAGTTAAATATTTGTTGATGTGAAAAGGATGAGACCAGTAGGGCTTCATCCATGAATGTAGTTTTCTGAGGCAGCATTTTCAAACTAAACTCCAGCTGCAGCACTTAGTCATGTATTACCACAAACCCTTCCCCGTTAACTAGTTTCATCTCTGAAAGAATGAATTTACAGCTGCTTTGTAGAACACTCATATACAAAATGCATTTTGCATAAACGTTCCATGACAGATTGATAAAATTACCTCTGCATAGAAACTGAAGACAGACCTTTTAAAAAAGCATTTTGTCAGTCCATTCAAGACAATGTGCATTCCTACATAATGCAGAACTGAGAACAATCCAGAAAGGGAAACACGATCTAAAATTAAAGCTGAGAAAAACTGTGAGAAATGACGTACATGCCCTGAGATTTCCTTTTCTTTCTTCTTTCAAAATCACATATGAAAGGCAAGAGTAGAAAAAGGTGGCCTCATTGGTTAAGTGCTTCTGTGCAACATTTTTCATCAGTCTTTGTCATTCAACTGTACAAGAATCACCTGAGAGTAGATTCATTTTGGATTAATGTCCTTCAGATGAGGGGTCCCAGACCCACACAGCTAATATAGCTTTCAGCATAGAGGAGGAAGTCTTTCAGAAGCTGAGGGCCAGTGTTACGTGGGTGAAATGGGGGGGCTGGAAAAGAGGCCTGAGTTGTGAGGGCTATAGAGAGTGACAAACAATATTGACTGTATGGATAAATAATAAAATAAAGTACATTTTAAAATGTTAATAAGGTTCAAATACCACAGCAAACACTTTTGTTTCAAAAGAGTAAGGAGAATTCAGATTTTCTGCGATACAGGGCCTTTAACTCTGTATGGACGAAGAACAGGAGCCAGAGTGGTTTTCTGACTGATGTGCATTCTCTCCCCACATCCTTGTTCTAGTACCCAGTGGTCCACCTTTTGCAACTATACAGGCCTCCTCTAATGAAGTGAGCGGAGGGGACATCTTTAACATCACCTGCACTGTTTTGGGTGAGCCGGAGGTTGAGGTTTGCTTCAGTTGGAGCTATCCAGGTCAGGTAAATGGCACATTACTTTTTGTCAAAAAAAGAAAGACTTCTAACATTAACATGACGCAGCTATTGCTTTGCAGAGACTAAGAGTCTATATTTCATGAGTCAGACTTGTGTTGGATCACATTTGTTTTTTAGTGGAGGTAACTGGTATTTGCTTAAGCCGCTAGTTAAGGGAAATACCTAAATAAAAGTCTTTGGAAAGGAGCTACATCATCAGTGTTATGTTTGGTGGCCTAAAAATGTAGTTCCCAATTTAGCTTCTGAAGCTAAATACTTGCTAATTCATCTAAAAGGTCATATTTTAGAAAGTAAGCACATTTTCACAGGTTTTTCTTGGTGTTATTCAACCTGATCTTAATCTGCCACATATGTAGCTTATGGCTGACTACCACAGACAAAACACCCCCTGTACTTAAAATAAAGGAAAGTTTGTTGGCTGAAGTCATTTGGCGTTGATCAAGTTCGTTCAGTTCTTTCACCAAGTACAAGGAAACGCCCAAATTATTGTCTGTGATCATCAACCATATGCTAGAGAGGAGGGAGAGAGACTACTTCGAAAAGTCCTGAAGTATTTCTTAAGTAGAAGGTTTAAGGCAGATGTGTTGCAGCAGGGATACAGTAAAATGTGAGGAACAGGTTGTTCTCTGCATTTGTACATTTGCATTTTCACAATTCATCACGTAATCGAGGCGGTTTACAGGTTCTCAACCAAACCTTATGTTCCTGTTCCAGGACCAGAGACCGGTCACTATTCATGACTCCTGGAGACTGATTAACAGAGGAGTGGGCCACACCACACGCATCTCCCACAGTGTGATGACTGTGGATGATGTGGAAACTATTGATTTTGGGAACTACATATGCACAGCCAGAAACGCCCATGGAGAGACATCTGTGGCCACACTTGTGAACTCTTATGACTAGTTCTTCCTAAACAGCCAAAAAAATCCTTAAAACTGAAACAGATCACATTCACACCACAGGCATCTTGCTGCTGATTTGCATCAGTGACACCACTTTACATGCGATCACCTATTTTAAAGCTATGGAATAAATGACTACAGTCCTCATCTATAACCCACCATAGAAGTCAGTGTGTTACATGTTTGTGCATCGCTGGTAGTCAACATAAAATAGGGCTGATGGTTGAGCTCAGGGTGGAAAGTGTGCTAAGCCTCTAATGGGCTCCATATGTGGAATGTGCAGCGCAGGCTCAGTGCTTATTTTGGGTCAGCGTACACACTTCTCCCCATCGCCCGTCTCTCACATTAGTTTTGTCTAAACCTGCGTTGGTGCTGCTCTTACCAAGGGAGTTTGGAAGTTACCATTAGCGCGGAGGAAAAAACCAGGATGGGGGGCATACTTCTCCTTGTAACGAACCACCTCAATTACGTTTAATATGACTTTTATTTATTTATTTGCATATTTCAGAGGCTTTCAACTTCACACCAATAAATTTAACACCCACACAAAAATCTTCGCAACACAACCAAATAAACTCATACGCATTTCCTCGTTTCACACTTGCTCTTACAACCTTGACTTACTTACACATTTGAAATAATCAGACCTTAAAGCTGCAGTAGGAGGTTTCGGACAGTGAGGGGTGCCCTTGAGGCCACTGAAACATGCACAAACAGTCATTTTTATTGGTCCCATGGTCATATAGGCTAGTTAGGGGGAAAACAGGGAAAAGCACATATATCACTCTTTCTTCAGGGCTCAGTAAGATGCTAAACCTGTATTCGTATTTATACAGGGTCATAATCAGTACACAGGGGCAGTAATGAGGCTTTTTAATGCTCTGAAACTTTAAAAACTGAAACCCTACAGTTCACTGCCTCCAAATAATTTACCCTCCTCAATTTGAGCATTGTGGGATTGAGCTTGTGTACCTGTTAGGGGTGTGAAAATGAATCGATCTGTACCAATGCATGTGATGTAACCCATAAAAACGATCGATTTTATTGTGAGCGGTTTTGTACTGAGAAGCTACTTTTGCAACAACACAACTGTATATGTAATGTTCACATTATAATTTGTTTGCATGTGAGAGATCGTGGGTATTTAGCAGACTTGTGTGAAATTTCATCATATTTCATACTGACTGCAGACAGAACTGAATTGCACTGCTGCAAATTTTAAGGCATCAAAAACGAATCGATCGTTGGCTAAAATGATTAGACTGAATCTTGCCTTATAATTGACACCCCTAGTACCCATCTCACAAACGTGCACACATCGCTCTTCCAATGTAGGGGGTTAAAACCAGAAAAAAACAGCTGCAAAGGTAATTTTCTATAGCAAATGGTCATGACAAGTTGATACTAGGCTTTTGTTTCTATGGTAAAATAAGCGATGGTACACTAAAAGGCTGCTAGTGGTAAAGCTTCTTAAATCACCAAAGGCCTTCATTCTTTGATTCCGATGGCACAATAATCCTCTGCATAGAAACTGAAGACAGACCTTTAAAAAAAGAGCATTTTGTCGTTCCATTCAAGACGATGTGCATTCCTACATAACGCAAAACTGAGAACAATACAGGGAGGGAAACGTGATCTGAAATTAAAGCGAAGAAAGGGCACTGAGAAAAACAGTGAGAAATTATGTACATGCCCTGAGATTTCCTTTTCTTTCCTCTTTCAAAATCACATATGAAAGGCAAGAGTAGAAAAAGGTGGCCTCATTGGTTAAGTGCTTCTGTGCAACATTTTT
>JBBPDA010000034.1:3422603-3433721 GCA_037974385.1 Arnoldichthys spilopterus
CATCAGTCTTTGTCATTCAACTGTACAAGAATCACCTGAGAGTAGATCCATTTTGGATTAATGTCCTTCAGGTGAGGGGTCCCAGACCCACACAGCTAATATAGCTTTCAGCATAGAGGAGGAAGTCTTTCAGAAGCTGCTTCCAGGAAGCTGAGGGCCAGTGTTATCTGGGTGAAATGGGGGGGCTGGAGAAGAGGCCTGAGTTGCGAGGGCTTTGGAGAGTGAGGGAGGGGGAAGAGGGGGAGGTTTTCCGGGGGCTACTCAGGTCTCCGTTCTGCAGCTTCCAGAGTAGCTCCTCGTTTTCCATAGATAACCGCTTGTTGACTTTGGTCTCCTTCTGAAGAGATTCCTGCAAGACGGCCTGCTCTGTTGAGAGTTGCCTAAAGTGAAAAAGCAACATAAGCAATCAATCATTATTGAACAATCATTATTCACTGGTCCAACATGGAAGATCATGGGAAAACAAAATGAGTTCCCATGAGTAGATCTATCAAACTCCAAACCAATTCTCCACCACCAGCCAGCAGCAGGTTGTGGTTCGTTACTATGCAGATTACAATCATTCAGCAAAGCTGTTAGAATACCTAGGCACCTGGCAACACTTGCACAGACTTCATAGTAGTGCTGTGTGTCCCATTTAAGCTATTCTCTGTACAAATGTTCAGGAAAACACACAACATCCACTACACAAATGTATGAAGACTTCGTAAATGGCCTAAAGAAGTGGTTCCCAAACCAGTCCTGGAGCACCCCCTGACCTGTAGATTTCAGAGTTGCAGAGCAGTGGATCTATAGGATGAGTTGGGAGTGGCACTTGCCATCCTGAATGAATTATCCAACATCAGTACCTAACCTCACTGATGTTCATATGGCTAAATCCAACCAAACATTCACCACAAAGGGTCCAACATATGGTCTAAGCCCTCCCAAATGCTGTTGCTGCAACCCTAATATATTTATATCCTTAATACAGAAGAAATGGTGCAGTAGTGTCTACAAAATGACAGAACACATAAATGTACTGATTGTAGTCCTTTTTTAGCTGCATGATTTGCCACAGACATTCAAAACTTATCCATTAACAGAAAATGACCATCACAGAACCATCACAGACAAGATACATGATTATTAACACACCAGTGTTACACTCATAGCAGTGCAACACACACGAACATCTTATTACTTATATTGGTAAGTGTAACAAAAAAAAAATAATCAAGAGTTGCAAACAGCACCAGCTGGTGGTCCAGAAACTAAGCACTGATAAACAGCTAAAGGATGGCCAACCCAACAAATCTACAGTCTAACTGTACAATTACTGTGAGACTGCTGCAAATTAAATACTTCTAATAAAGTTCATTTAACTTAGAGAAATTGGTAGGATACCTTGATAAGGCAGCATGTCTGTCCATCCTGGCTTTTAGGTCCTCATTTTCTTGCTGAACTTTCTTAAGACATTCATCAAGCTTCACATTTTTCTCCATCTAGAGTAATGCATCCAGACAAAACTCAAGTTAAGGCCTTTATCCAAGTCATTTGCTTCACAGGTTTTAGTCAGAACGCAATATCAACATTAACAACAACATAAAAACAGATTTCCCCCCATTCATTATTTTCCTCAGCCTCCTTTAATTAAGGAAAGCAGAGGAAACCAACGAAAGGTGAAAGCTGAGCTCACCAGTTTGTCCATTTGCATTAGTTTTTTGTCCTGTTGGTGTATCTGCTTATTCTTAATGTCCAACACCACTTTTAGACTTTCCAACTCTTGCTCCAGGTAGAGTGTGTGGGAGTCCTTCTAGAACATAAACAGTCAGTATTTGCACACAACCACAAATATCTGGCGTACTGCTGTTGCTAAATATAGTGGGCCTGGTGGCTCTGTGAAGGGTCCTTATCTAAATTCTCTTGTCTACAGATTGCGAAGAGCTTCAGGATCCACTTTACATTGTTAATTGAGTCTGTTTAACATTAACTTGCCACTCCCTGAAAATCACTAGGCCTTAAATGGACAGAAAAGTGTTCAAACATTACTATCAGCATCACTATTCGGTCTCCCTGATAACACAGATAAACAGCGGGGCCTAATTCTAGACCTGAGGGGTGATGTGAAATGTACCTGACACTTCTCTGCCAATTCTTTCCTTTGGTCCTCCTCTGCTTTCAGCCTCTCAGAGAGGGAACCGTTCTCAACTGTGAGCTCCTCAATTTGATTCTGAGGTAGAAGAAATGTGTCAGTGCACATATTTATGCACTCAAGTCTTTGTGCAAAATTTTAAGTAACACAGGCTTACAGATAATGTTGCTTCTGCATCTTTTAGTGTCTTCTGTAAAGTGTTCACATCCTGCTCATGAGATTTTCTTAGTTCTGAAAAAGACAGAAAACAAAAAAGCAAAAGGTTTAAATTGGAATATTTTACATAAATAAGTAAACAAAGTGTATGATGGTGCTTCAAGGAAAAGCTGTATAGACTGTACATGGAGCAGTTAGAAGCGAACACTGGAGAGAGAAAACCTCGGAGTCACCTTCAAAAGATTCTTCATAGTGTTGTTTAAGGCCCACCACCTTCTCTTCATGGCTCTCTTCCAGTTCTTTCTTCACAGCTTCTTGCTTGGCTCTCAGCTCCTCCAGCTACACAAGCAGAAAAATAGTCTCAGTGCCTAAGGCCCTTTGCCAAGTGTTTGAATTTTTTGGAGAAACCGAACAGAATGGGCACACAAAAGCTTGCGAGCATGTAAGCCCAAGTCACCTGCATAGTAACGTCTGATGACAAATAGAAAATTAAGTCACTTAATATCAAGAAAATGAGTAATTGTCATTGTGAACACACCACAGCACACAATATGTGCCCTCTGGATTTAACCCATCCATGTAGGAGCAGTGGGCAGCGGTGCTTGGGAACAGTGCTTTGCTCATGGGTACCTTCGGGTCACACGGCCAACTCCCTAACCGTTATACCATCACTGCCCCCACTGAGCAGAACTGAGAGATATATATATATATATATATATGAGATATATGAATCACGACCTGAACATAGCTCTCGGGATAAATCACTAAGACTTACAAAAGAGCCTTGTGTGAAAATTTCCTGAATCACGGCAAAGAAAAAAACCACGGATCTCGCTCACCTGCTGCTGCATCTGGGCTCTGCACTTGTCTGCTTCCTCCTGGTACGTCTGATGGACCCTCTCCCACTCAGCTGAATAGAACATCTTCAGGCGCTCCTCCAGGTCGACCAGGTCGGAGCGGTGTTGCTCCTGCATTTTCTGCAGGACTCCGTCGAAGGCCGCCTGCAGGTCCTCCTTCTCCTGCTCCAGACGTTCGCATGATTGCGCTGAGCACACTGTGTGTGTGTGTGTGTGTGGGGGGGAAATCCTTCATTCAGTATATTTGAGGTTCAGATTTTATGCAAATCAGTGCCATAATTTAAATGGCATACAAACTAAGGGCACACAATAGAGCAAAATGTCATCACTATACTTGACTTTACATTTTATGAAATAATATCTACTTCAGGGGAAATCGTTCTCTGCATTTTACCCATTCAGAGATGTGAGCACTAGCACACACACCTGGAACAGTGGGCAGACACACAGCCACAGTGCCTGGGGAGCAGTTGGGGGTTAGGTGCCTTGCTAAAAGGCACTTCAGCCACGGGGTTCTGGGAATGGAACCAGCGACCCTTCGGTCACAAACCCGCTTCTTTAACCTTTAAGCCATTGCTGCCACATGTGATATTTATTGCAATATTATGTTTATGAGGTTTTTGAAGGTTACTGCACAAAGCAGTGTGGGTATAATGATTTTATTAAATTCACTAATCGCAAAAACAATCGTTTTAGAGATCAAAAGAAGATTTAAAAAAAAAAAAAAAAAAGGGAAAATGTGCAGACATGAGTGGATACCATGTGGTCTATGCAATTAATGTACATTAGATTTACATTTACATTACATTTATTCATTTGGCTGACGCTTTTATCCAAAGCGACTTCCAAGATGTGGAGCAGTATAGTGGGACGGAACCTTGCTCAAGGTAACCTCAGTAGTGCCTGAGCCGGGACTTGAACCTGCGACCTTCAGGTCCCTAGCGCAATGTCCTAACCACTAGGCCTCCACTGCCCATAGATGTTTACAAGCTTTCTACAGTTGGTCCAAGTTGATCTTTACGTCGCTGTTCTTCAGCTCGACATGATAATAAAAGTACATTCACAATGGCAACACCCTCTGCTTTTATTCACGCGAAAAGCTTTTGTTCTTTTGTGCATTTTTCAAAGGGTTTAAAGGGCTTTTTAACTCTTACGCACTCTACGTGTTGGTCACATTTGGTGAACTACTTTAAAGCCGCGATCGCTTTTTTTATGAAAACACATTTGTTGCCTTCACACACGACCCTGCCAACACTCCGCAGTATGATTCATGAGAAAAGCATTCGCCATGGATACCACAGTTGTCACCACAGTTATGGAATAACCAGCGGCCCTGCATGTAAAGCTACAACTGTTACATTGGGCTACATGTTGAGCTGCAACTAAGAAAAGAGTTTTGACAGGCGATAGCCTGATAGTTCGCAAATAAGCACAGGGCATCAGCTCTTCATGTGTCAAAACCAGCGCTTACACAATCATAAGCACCGGGTTGGAGACATTTCTAAACAGCTTCTCGTATTGTTGGTAACAGATGCCTCTTAACGGACTCCCAGAGGAGATGGAGAGATATCGCAGTTGCAGTTTGCACACAGCCAACCGATGGCTGGAACCACAGCTGCAGCTGCTACTCGTTGTGTTCTACATGGTGTATAAGGCTGTCGGGTCCGATCGCCATCAAGTAGCAGGCTAATCTTGTGAGACCCTATGCAACTCGGATTTCTGGATTTAAACACATGCCCAATGTTCTTTAGCAGTTCAGCTGGCAGTACAGAACTGTTACCGTTGGCTACAACAAGGGTGCTATCTACAACTGGGGGCAATACAACTGAGTCATTACATTATTCCATATGTGACAGGTGCTTGAAAGCTCACTGTACTCCAAAATCAGGCTATTTAAAAAAAACTGCACTGTAATTCGGGATTTCAGGAAATATTCACAATCATTACATCAACTTACCCTGACTACTGATTTACAGGACAAAATGAGTCTCTGACCCTCACGAGTCTAATCAGACGTTAATAAGGAGACACATGGGATCAATTGTTTTGTCGCTGCAACAAAAAGCAGTTCATTACATAGCCCTTGTGGCGGTCACACCCTATATAAACACCTTAATCAAATAATGTCTACACTAGTGACGATCATCAAAGAGTCATGATCTGGAAGAACACTGGTTAGACATACTGTTCAATGTCTCTGCTGCGTAACCTGTCCCCAGGACTGAAAAAACGCAGGACGTCTGCAGTGCCAGAGACAGCAGATGAGCCAGAGCCACCGCTCACTAATGGCTGGTTGAGTTTCATAAATCTACAGTGTAATTCTATTACTGGGTACATTTATGCTGCGGAGCTCAGATGCACGGCCTATAAATAATCCAAATAACGTGAGCGAATGGACAAGCAACAGACAGGCAGCAGGAGTGGTCACTGAAGGCAAGGACCGGGAAAAGAACACCATGACTTGTCCAAGTGTCGAGCGCAGAACAGATGTGTTTTAGGTAGTGAGGAAATGACCAACATCTATGACAAGGTTGATCAAAACTCTGAACCATCTCTGAAATATAACATTCATCTTTTTGGTTTGCTCCAGGACTATTTTAGCCAAAGACAACCAACTAGTCATGCTGAAGGTTGAAGTTCTTCTTCAAGGAGGTTCAGTGGTATGACGGCTTGCTGGTTCGGTGTATGGACAAAGTCCACCACTGAATTACACTTATTTCTACAGACTGAATGAATGTGCAAACAGCTCTCCATGTAAGCATGTTCAAGCTACAGGGTGGATAAATTACATATAATTATTGCAAGTTTTAAAATGGCAGGGGTTAGCACCGTCCCCTTACAGCATGAAGGTCCTGGGTTCAATCCCCAGATTGGCCTCAGGTGCCTTTCTGTGCAGTTTGCAAAATCTCCCCATGGTCAGGGTTTTCCTCCAGGTGCTCTGGTTTCCTGCCACTGTCCAGGGAGCTTGCAAAAGGTTGACTGGAAATTTTTAATTGTCCATAGAGGGGTGTGTGTGTGTGTGTATATATGATGGTCTCCCTCGGTGTTGCCCAGCGATGGGTTGGCCTCCTGCCCTCTGCCCATAGACAGCTGGGATCTGCTCCAGCTTCAACCCAAAGTGGATAAGCAGTTTGGAGAATGAAGGTTTTAAAATATGGCATGGACAAGGGCACCAGCTTCAGACTTTAGACAATCTTTAGTTTTCCTTTGATAAAGGCTTTTGTATAAGGATGATAAGCTTGTGTTCGTAAACAGTAGTGTGATATTTCTCAAAAGCAATCTACATTAGTGCGATTTAATAAGACTAAGCATTTTATGTGCCTAACCTGGACAGACGCCAACATAAAGAGTCTCTTGCTCACTTCTGGAACATCACTGAAATGAGAGTCATGATGCCCATATTAAATAGCAAGTGAAAATCAATATTTGAAGCTTGTGCTGGTAACAAAATAACCTCCTCCAGTATTAGTATGACACACGTGAGGTGGGAGTCATTGGGTGAATGTCTTGGACTTTTCTAGATGTCTGGAATGTGCTAATAAGCCGAGACGCTTTGTTTATAATGGTAAAGAAACATCATGTGCAGGATTAAGGGTGCCAGACATGACAAAATGTAGAATAAATTCCTTAATTTCCCAAAGGAACCTTCCTAAGGGATTAATAAAGTTTCAATCAATCAATCAATCAGTTTCAATCAATCAATCAGTTTCAATCAATCTATCTATCTATCTATCTATCTATCTATCTATCTATCTATCTATCTATCTATCTATCTATCTATCTATCTATCTAAAAATAGAAAACATAAAGCCTGAAAACCAGGTTAGTAGGGGCCCTGGTGTAGACAGAGCATTGAAAACACTTAGGCAACGAATCCGATCAGTAACAAGTACATCATCTTTGTCAGTACGTCGGTAAACAATAATAGCTGGGAGACAAGTGATTGTTTCTGTTCCAGATAATCAGCATGGAGAACCTCGTGATAGGAGCTTACAGGCAGATGGAACTCTTAACTGTCTCCTCTTCTCCAATAAGTCAACTTAGACTCCTACAATAACGGTCCCATCCTACAGACATAAGTAGGGCCTTGGCCTTGGGGTGCTTGTGCATGCCAGGACAGAGGCCTCCCCCAACAGAATCTGGAGGAAAGGGTGTAGAAGAATGTGCGTCTCTGAACAAGTCACCCTCAAGGGAAAAGCAATGCTCCAGTGACTTTGCCCTGCCATATTACAGGGCAGTAAAACAGATAGCTCCCAACCCCCCCCTGCCCCTTCCCTGTCCTAACATCACTAATGGTTCACTGGCTGGTCCATGTCTACTAGTGTGCAAGCGCAATTACACAGAGGAGGACAAAAAAAAAAAAAAAGAGAAGAAAAAAAACACATGACAGCAGGGGAAGCCAGGCCGGGCAGTGTCATTATGGAGAAACAGCACACCCACTGTTCTGCTCATTGATCACTTCCATTTGTGACAAGCAATCAGCTTATTAAAGCCATTCGCTAAAGGCAGTATATTTGTGCTGCACACGCTACAAAAAAGGGTCACAAACATAGCGTAGCGTATTACTGATGTCATATCAAATGTCGCAATTTGGCAATGCAGTAAATATGACATGATAAATGGAAGAGAAAAGATCCAATATTCTCGTTACATTAATATTCATTAAAAGTAATTACAAAAATTAGGTTCTGTCACAACAGCAATGATACATAGCCTCTGCACTCACCAAGTTCCTCACGCAGGTTGAGTAGCTCCAGAGAAAGCTCCTGGCGCCGTTTAACAGCTTCTTCTTGCTGCAGACAGAAGGGGAAAAAAACAAAATCAAATCAGAGACTTGCATACAGCACATGGGCCTTTTCCCCTGAGACTGTGTACAGGTGATCCTGAGGCCTGGATTCGCTATACTGTGGTTTAAGTGTAGCGATTTTGCATTTGAAATGTAACATCACATTAAATGGCCCACCAGTGCAACCGCTTTTCCTCCAAAATAGATTAGAGACACAGGACCGATCGATTAATTAAATAGGCCAACAACTGCAGCATAGAACGGCAGCATCTATCAGCATATTTACATCTGCGTTCTCCTGAGGAGGAGACAGCCTTGGCTAAAACACATTGTAGAATTAGATGCATCTGAACAGTGTGACTGCTTTCCTCATTCAAATGGGAAAAAAAACGATGCAGAACGGTGTCATCGGTCTCCAAATTCCATAATCCCCCCCCCAACATGGATTTTGCTGTCTTTTTTAAGTGGAGGGCAGCCAGACCCACAGCTGCAGTGCTTCAGTCAGCCACCCAAAAAAGACGCAGAGGAGATTTAAAAAAAAAAAAAAAAAAGCCTGCTAGTTTTCAACCTGTGCCTTCCCCCGCAGATCAATAAAATCCCCACTGAGACACGCGTCCACACCAGATTCGAACTGAAAACGAGTCAATTAGCAGAGCACACAGAACTGCAGGAAAAATAAAAACACCTGCCAGCGCCAGGTGCTGGATGATGAGTCACTTATAAACTCGCAAACCTCGCAGCCAGAGATTAATCATTAGAAATGAGAAACAGACTTCACGCTTATGCGCAGGCATCCACAGATCTCTCATTCCTCATTCTACCCTGCTCCCAGAGGGGAAGCTGAATGTCTTTACCCCGGGTCCAGCGCAGGGAGCATTAAGGCACTCTTTGCTGCCGGAGCAGCCCATCGTCTGCGGCGCTGCTCAGTCCGGAAAGGCAGGGGGACAGCAGCCCAGGTGGAGGAACCACCACCGCCTCCACCTCCCCACAACTGCTTTCTCGCTTTACATCAGAGGGATGCCTAGATAAAGCCGTTCCATTGGACCTGGCCTCCTCCAACCACTCGCCTCTCAGTGGCAAGGACTTACCGTAACGTTGCTAATAGAGGAGCAGTGGGGGGAGGAGGCTTCACAGTGCACATGGGCAGCATGTGTCACTGCACATTTAGAGAGCCACCATGGGTAGAGCCAAGACAAGATATAATAAAATGAAATAAAAACAGGAGTCGGACAGAAAGCTGATCGTGTCACACTACGACGCAGCACGATATGGGAGGGAGGTGGGCAATGACCTTCCCACAGGGGAGGGAGAGAGAGCCAAATCTTTAGTCTTTCACCGCAGCAAACACAATCTCACAGACCAGTGTTTTATTTTATTAGAAATATTTTAGTATATTTTAAATCAGCTGAATTTATAAAGCATTTGGCCCAATTTGAAAACATCAGCTGCCGTTCATAATGGCTTATTTTTATACAACAAGCTTTTAGTAACCGCTGCAGAATTGCAAGGATATATTTACAAGTTTCACCACGATTTAATCAGATTCGAATTGTTTCAACAATCCAAAAATTTAATTTGAAATTTCCGATTCTTTAAAATTTGCAATGATGTGATTCGGTTCGAGACTCGGTTTGAGGTCTGCAGTCAGTGTGAAATGATGAAATTTCACACAATCTGCTATAGTTCCATCAACTCACAGATGCAAATACATACTATTAAAAGGTCAAACACAGCAGTGTAGTCATGAGGAAATGCAACTTCAGTATAAAATCCCTGCTCACAGTAAAATGAAGTAAAATTAACTGCGGAACGAACACATCCATTTGTGTCACATCGATACACGATCGAATAACGTGCAGTTTTGGTCGATGCATCGATACAGACTGATTCATTGTATAATATTTACCTACCAATTCTTCCCAAAGTGCTCGAAATGACCAGGAACCAAAGGCACAACAAATATCGAGAAGAGCCATAAAAGTGCTCTATGTTCGTCTAAAACTGCTCTCACATGCACACTTCATACCTGCTCTAAGCTCCAGATATTTCTGACAGCCCCCACGGCCCCAATGAGACAAAATCAATACTAATGGACTTCAATCAAGTGCCTCAGACTTTAGTAGCCACAGTCCGTGAGACGGGGAAAAAGACCCCGCTGCCTGTGGTGCATTTCGGAGCAATAAAGAAACATTAATGCAGCCAGTGAAAAAGACTTGACTAAACAAAATGAACATGCACCCTCTCATAGAGAAATTATGGCACTGTGCTGAGTGTTGACAACTCTTTGCAAACAAGTGATATGAAGCAGCCCACTGCACCTTTCTGAATGCCTGGCTCTGCCTGTAACCATATCGAGTTAGCAGCTGTACATTCTCACACAGACATGACGAGGCCCAACCCACTATTCGTAGGGTAATGATGGTTTAGCAGATTCCACTGTAGGCTGCTACGTTCCCATAAAAACATACAATCATGTGCTAATGCCCATGTGTTTTACATCATAATGTGTTAATAATAAAAAGCATAAGCGAATCCTCGGAAAGAGAAAACCTTCACTAATCCATATTCACTCTACAATTTCTGTGTTCCAAGATCTGTGGACTAATCAATATGCAGCCGTTCATGCAGACATGTACAAAATATCAATAAATATACACGCATTAGTATCAGTTTTACACTCGTGAGATTATTTCAGGAACAGCGCTGATCCAGGACCTCCTCCTTCACCAGCTGCACTGTGTCAAGATGCTCAAGGTCTGAGCAGCAGTGGCGTCTGATAGAATAACACTTGATGGGGTAGATGCTAGCGTTGGGTCTCTGGTCGCTGCAGAAATTCAATGACGCAATTTATCTCAATCTCCTTAACAGGTCAAAGCATTTCTGTGGCTAAGCACATATGAGTGGGCATATATTTGGTTATCAAGGACAGTTCTATAGTTGGCAAGCTTTGATGTCTCCTCTGGTCAAAAATGGCACTCATGGCCTTGTCTTTGCCCTCTAGACATTAAGCAAAACCCAGGTCTGGTTACAGACATTTAGAATCTACCCTGTAGTCCAACCGCCAAAAATAAATAAATACAAGCTTCTGATGACGCTTGTGAAGTGAATATGACTATTTGTCATTGTGAACACACTCAAGCACCACAATGAAATGTGACCTCTGCATTTAACCCATCACACGTGCA
>JBBPDA010000034.1:3433821-3454355 GCA_037974385.1 Arnoldichthys spilopterus
ATCACACGTGCACACGTGGAGCAGCGGGCAGCTACCAACAGCGCCCGGGGAGCAGTGTAGTGGGATGGTACCTTGCTTAAGGGAATGACATCATACACAGAAGGCACAAAACCTTTTTAAAATGTATATACAAAATTCTATAAATAAAATACCACTCTGGCAGCAATGACGAGCATGTTGAGGAGGAAGGTGGGGTTTATTAGATAAACCGGTCTTGTCTAGAAAACCTACTTGTGAAAGCTGCTGATTGAGCCATGAGAGGGCATCGGTACAAGCAGCTGAGCAGGGGAACAAGCACCACTGCCTACACTCATGCTCCCTTCAACACCACATTTCACTTTCACACTATGCAACAGGTCCAACCCAACTGAACCTGTGCTCGGCTATGAATGGCACAGCTAACGATGCTTCGGGTTTTCGAGTTCTTCATGAACCTTTAATACCAGCATCAGGAAATGTAAATGGTGCCAACAGAAACATGTACCGTCATTAAATATTAAATAATACTGAGAGGAAAAATCTTACCTCTGCACATAGGCTTTGCACAACCACAGTGATGGCTTCAAATCTGCGGTTGTTTGCTTTGAAGCTGTTCTTCAGTTGCTGGATTGTCTGGTTCTTCTTCTCACACAGAGCCTTGTAGTACTCCACCCCTCGTGGCTTGGTCTCTGGTGGCACCAGGTCTGGATGACCATTGGTCTGGCCCTGCTGCTGGCTGCGAGCAGGTGTCTTCGTTTTGCCTTTGTCAACTGTAAGAGAGAACCCGTTTATAGTGGCTACGACGTTCAGCATCTTTTTCACCTCTGAAGCGTCGTACACCTGGGTTAGCGCCACGGTCTGCTGGTATGAGCCACTCTCCCCGATTTACGGTTCCAGTTCGGAGATGTGCAGTTGGAGTCATATAGACATAATGCTCGGTCCCTAAATAGGAGCGCTGTATGAGATTGCGTCCATCTCCTGATCATATCTTTCCATTTGGCCCAAGCCGGACACCGGAGCGCTCTTATTTTAGCAGGGCCATGCCACAACAGTTTTGATTTACATCAGCTTTATAAATACAACACCAGGGCATAATAATGGCCAGAATCCCCCTAACGAAGAGGCATTACCGGTGAGCAAAAAGAAACAACACAAGAGTAAAGTCACCTTCAATCACACAACCTCACACACACACACTTTTTGACATTGGACACCACGTGGGAGCATGGAGAGATGCAAGCTGTTCTGCTACAGTTATTACATAACAGCTCTATGAGAACTGGCTGGACATTTCTGAAATGCCTCTTTTAATGAGGGAGGAAGGGTATCAAAGTCAAACCACCCTCCCTTTCCCCAACGTCACAGAGTTGGGAGACAGTTATACATGTTTGCAAATGCAGAAAATCAGAACAATATGAATATGTCGGTTTAAGAAGGTCCTACAAATTGAACAAAAACTACACAAATATCGCACATTTTGTACAAACAGATGAACACGGCACTTCATTAACATTTATAATTTTGTACCTTGAGGCTATTGTGTTTCCCAAACGTTGTATCAAATAACAAATGCAAAATGAACCTTATTAAAAATTCAGATCATTGAAAAAGTTCACTAAATTACTTCAGTCCATAAAAGCATAAAGGGTGAGGCAAATGCTTGTGTTTGTACTACTGCAGACTATTCTTGGCACAAACCACAGCAGCGAAAAAACCTTCCCACCTGTACAACCTACTTTCTAAAAGCAAATAAATCCTTAAAACACGTCCACGCTTGTTTAGCTCTGTATGTGTTCTTACCCACAAAACAAACAGAAATTCACTCATCATGTATACGGAGATGGTGGCGTGTACGGAATACTGCAAACTCAATTCCAGCATTGGCAACAATCCACTGACAAATTTAAAGCTCAGTAGTTTATTTTACTGACCGTCCTTTATAAAATACAACGTACTCCACAATCACCCTCAGAGTGTTCTGCTGATTAGACAGGATGGACCCTCTAAACTATACTCCAGATGTGTATTTATGCTGGCTGAGTGACCTTTACGGTTCTAAATGTCATGGCAGTATCACAACATAACCCTTCAGCAAGAAGAAATGCCGTGGGGAAGATCTGCAAACAACCCTTCCACAAGCAAAGACCAACCTATGAAAGCACTTGGTAATTCAAACCATGAATATTTCATTGCTGGTTTGCATGTGAACAAATACTTCCTATGGCTCCCTCTACTGGGAATGATGAGGCATCGGTTATGCAAATAAAGGGTAAATCGGATGCATGTGAGCAATTGTTTGTGACTGTCACTGTACCTTATTTTAGGAAATATGGTCCAAATGTAACTGAATTAAGACTTTATCCCACAGATTGATGCTATATACAGTAATTACATGGAATTAATCAGTCTTTTGATGGCAATGTGGTTCAATCCCTCCTTAGGGGGTCTTTCGGGAGCATTTGGCAATTTAACATGAACAGGGCTCCAGCTGCTCAAGTCGAATGGCACCAAAATTCCAGAATCACACCTTTCACCTGAGTGAATAAGAAGAAATATTAAGAAAAACCAGGCTGTAAAAATTCACACAGCCCACCTGCTGCGTTTCCTACCATCAACTGGCTTCCCACTGCTGACTAGACCGCCCACTACACTAGGACCCTAGGAACTGCCCCACTCCACATCAACCTGGTCCACGATCAGTGGGGTTCAATCCAGCCTCTACCTTTGGATTGTTAAATCAGTGGGGCGTCTTTTCTGCTCATGCGTCTTTAAAACAGCTTAACCACCCTTAACTAATGCCACCTTAAAAACTGAGATTGAATTTTTGGCTGGTCTTAATTTCATCGCTCTCCGGTGTTCGATCAAAGGAGGATGGGTTCCCCCCAAGGTTTGTTTTTACAGTTTGGAGAGTTTTCCCTTGCCTCCGTTGCCTTTGGCTTGCTCAATAAGGGCTCAGACATGGACTTTGTATAACAGCTTCACGACCTCTGTTGTAAAAAGTTCCATAGAAATAATTTTAAATTCTGAGATCCTAAAATAAAATAAAGAATGCCTTCTTGAGAAGGCCAAGAGTATCGTCAGTATTTATTGGGATATAGTGTGGCTTAAATCGAGTCTGGTCTATATTTATAGCAGGAAAGTGGAACGTGCTTCAGAAAACTGATAACTGCATTCAAATATAAATAATTAATCCTCATCATCTCACGTACCTGAATTATTCAAAACCGCCCTTAAAAACCACCACACATACACGGTCAGTCACCACTGCCATTCCTGCTTCAGCCAAGACTCCCATAGTAGCTAGTGGTGCAGAGCCCATGCAGCACACAGATGTGTATTTGACCACCAAGTTGATGCACATTGACTGTAGATAGAATGCAAATCTCTGGAACTATAGGACTCATGTTTTCTGAAAGTATGACAGTTTGCCTCTTCTTATAGAAGATAAACACAGCTATAACTGCTGAAGAGGGATTTATAGCTCATAGAAGGAATGACATAAGAAGCATTCATCATTCTCTTGTGCCACTAGGGGACAGCTCTACCAGTCTGCGTGGGCTTCTGGCTTAATTCTGAACACTTGTTGTGTCATTTGTGTTTCAAAATTTTATTGAATGCCTGCAACACACGGCAATACAAGGATTAAATACATGAATATTGTGACAGAATCTTGCTTTTCAAGTCGTCTGTACTATAAAAGATCATTGGGTTTCAGAGGCATGTGTGCGAGAGCTAATCAATTCTTAGTTTGAACAGGACCGTTACGTGATCAAAACCAACTATTTAAGTGTCAATGACCAGATCGACATATTTATGGAGATTATTTTCTAAAATCAGTGATATCTAGTATCTCGGATGCATGTTTTGCAAAAAAAAATCTGCATAAAATTGTACAGCAACGAACCCTGTTCAAAAGCATCATTTAATGAACCTGAAAGACTCGCTGACCTAGATTCGCATTCTGTGGGCAAACTACAGCACATGGTGCAATGAGGCCAGCATTACCATGGTCAGTGCGGTCAGGGGCACATCAGCCATCATCAGAGATACACCAACAAGTGAAAAGAGACTGAACCTTTTTGTAAATCACCCTCTTTAAATATGGCAAATACAGTCCAAAGGAATAATCACCGTTTCTTTACGACGGCCCTTATTTGCCCTTTTCTAGCAGAAGAAAACAATCTCTGACGAGCGTTTTCTATGTCTCTCAGTGGAAGAATGTTTACACGACTCGACCCAGTGACTGCAGCCCAAAATAACCCTCCTTTAAGCTGTGAACCTGAGAACTGGCTTTTTCAATGTTGGCGTCTACATGCGTACACAACAAATCAGCTGTGAAAAGGGGGAATGCGTTACATGATTTTTTGGTGCATGTTTTCACACAAATCAATAGCTGTAAAAAAAACATTTATGAGTCTAGCAAAGCTCCCGGACTATTTCTCGACAGTAAATTGATGCCTTTTGGGCATGAACACAAGCAGCAAATATCAAATAGTGTCTGGCAGTGAGAGTAAACAGCCAGTCTATAAATAGACTCAAAAACATCAGAGACAGCACCTTGAGAGAGAGAGAGAGAGAGAGAGAGAGAGAGAGGAATTCATTATTTCAGCGCCTCTATGCATAGTGGCGGCGGATTCATCAGAACAGCATTGTTGTTTTAGGATCGCGAGTACACACTCTTGAGGAACAAACCTGCTCGGAACACCACCGTGCTCTTCTTGCAGCCAGATAGCAGCTGGAGGCTCCGGAGCAAGCCTTTAGCCGTCAGCTTCACGTGGATGTTGGAGAGGGAAAATTTGGGAGAGAACAGCATCTTGCCGGTCCAAGACGACGTGTAACTAATGAGGCTTTTCAAGCAAAACAAAAAGAAAAGCATGCAGATTTAGTGTGAAGCCACATGCCGGGGGGAAAAAAAGAAGGGGGGGGGGGGGTTGGGGTCAGTGCACCACGAAACGCTTCACTCAGGCGCTAAAGCGAAAGAAGAGATGAGAGGAAAAATAGAAAAAAAAACTAAAACTATGCTAACAATAGCTAAGACCACAATAAAAAAAAATAAATAGGAAGACCCGCCTTCAAAACGTAAAAAACATCCTTAACGTTTTAAAAGAAGAAAAAAAAAATAACAGCTGCACTAGCCGAGCTGTGGGCGAATGTCAGAAAAGGCGCTTCTGGCAGCGCGGACCCTTAGACAGATGCAGCGAACGAGGACAGGCTTAATCCACTGATCGGAGTCGATCGTTCGGGCGACGCTTTAGCAGCATCTCTCCATGGTGCTGCTGCTATGGAGGTGGAGGATGCAAGGGGAGAGAGGAGGGAAAGAGAGAGGGAGGGGTGGAAAGGGGGAGTGGGAGGAGTGAACAGCGGCGCCTCGAGCTGTGACACACAGCTCCCTCTCCTGCCTTCACACACATGCTCGCCCGCCCGCCCTCTCCTTTTCCCACACGAGAGGACAAAAATGGCGGGAGTGAAAGCAACAGCTCAGAGAGGGAGCTTCTGGTGTATATCTGAATTCAGCCATCATGGCCCCCAGTCAGCTTCCTCTGAGCATAGATTAGGAGCCTGTAAAGCAGGAATCCTCTAAAGCACTCGCGTCTAAACCAGAAAAATACATGATATTCCCCTCAACATCAATAAATCAAGCCAATGCAAATTAGCAGCATTTTTCAGAGACTTAAGGCTATAAACTGCATTAGATTAATACATCTGGCAACTCTTGGACAATTAATACATCATACGTGATATCATGAATATCTTAGCACAGGAAAATAAATGAATAGTAAAAGATCTCATCATAAAGACTTTCATATCAGCATTAAACTGGCTGTATTTTCATACAGACCTTATAAATAAATACATTCAGAATATTAGCATATGCCATAATCTAATGTAAACAATAAACAGCATAATAAGTGAAATGTATTAATCAATTTACAAATATACAAAATACAAATATGTGTAAAATCACAGAAATAATTCACTAATAAATGAGAAACTAAATAAAAAACACTGCAATAACTACAGTACACTTCAGCACTGCCCTGTGCGAACATGGTCTCGCACACAATGTCCGTTGGCCTGAAGAAAACAAAGCCTTCACCCCAGTGGGGCCATAATCTCACATCTTAAGCACAATGCTTTTTAGCAGGAGAGCATGTGGGCTGCTGCTGCTGACAGCGGCAAACACTGCATGTCTACACAATCCGAGCTTCTGTCCAAATCCTAAAGGCCACCGTTCCAATCCAGGCGTCTAAAATCAACCCTTGGCACCATGAAGTGTGTAATTTCGAATTCCAGAGGATATGAAAAGATGGGAATGTTGGTGTCCGTGCACGTTCTAATAAAACAGAAAGCTGGGCCACAAAGTAAACAATCATTACATGCAAACAGAGAGAGGAGAAATTCAGTGACAAGTAAAATGCTACTGTGAGGTTTTTCCCTTTTTTTTTGAGAAGGCGGCTCTTACGAGGCCAGATTTCGGTAAATAACAGTGCAGTGCATCACACTGCAAGCTTATCAAACACGCACGCATCTACACGTCAAGACAATTACATTGATAAAACGAATGGAACTACAAATTCACTAACCGATCCCTCATATCAGTAATATTATTCATATTAATGTCCAGAAAAAGCATTTTACAAGCTTTACATATTTACTGGTGTTTCTGAAAGGGCAGTGTGTGTTTCTTAAATGTGCAAAATCCCCAATAAAGAAAAGAACAACTGGTAGAAGTAGTATAGGAAACGGGCAGGGAAAATCATCACAGACCCCTCACACCCGGGACACAGACTTTTTGACCTGCTGCCCTCTGGTAGACGGCATAGAAGCCTGCAGACCAGGACCACCCGACACACCCCTCGCCTTCTCCCTCCTAAACAGTTAAACTGTCACACTGCTTCACCTTACAAGACTGTATATGCACTTTACGCTCTCACCGCTATTTGCACTCTGTGTTCCTGTAAATAAGTATTTGATTGTTTAACATATTATATTGTTGATTAATATTATTCATTGTGTTTTCTACATTGTTGTACTGTTTCTTGTTCTTACTATTATCTACACTGTACTTGAGAGACATGTGTTCACTCACATACTTGGCCAATAAACACAATTCTGATTTTAATTATCTCAGTTCAAAATACGGCCAGGAGGTGGCGACATTGTATTAACAGTCTCTGCTTGCAAACTGTATGTTGCTATAAAAAGACAAAATTATTACATTTTTGATTTTCTTCCTCTGCTTTAAAATAAATCAGCCAGCCGTAAATTATCCAAGCATTAAACATGATCAAGTGGTAGTAGCCCCTCGCACTACTCGAGGGCCCAAGTTTGGGTTGATCATCCTGCTGGTGGTGCTATAGCCAAGAAGTATTCATATTGGGCCACATGTCCTGCACTGTGCATCATGCACGTAAAAGTCTTTTAACTCCCGACTACATCTAGTGCTCTACAAGAAAGCCTCAAGAAACATACAGAATGCATTTGTGAACATAACAGTTTCTGGGTTTTCAGGCCTTTTTACCAAACTAATGTTGAGCACTGGGTCATGTCCAGGCACCACTCAAAAAACAGATCAATAAAATTTCATTAAAAATATAAATTGAGAGCAAAAATGGCACACATCGTGTGTTTACAGCTTGAGCACCCCTTCGAATGATTACTCTGAAACTTATTATGTATCTGAGGGAGTTTCATAAGCAACCTTCAAACTGTGGTGAAACTACATCACTGGGGGCAGAATCAGAAGGAACAGAGGAAGGAGCGGTGTGTGTTTTTGTAACTCGTAATACCTTTAAAAATGCTCACGGTTCAAAAAAACCTGTCAAACTAGACTTATGATTTTCTTTTGATCATTTTTAATCATTTTAAACAGGACTTAGTAATATAAAGTAAATAATGAGTGAAAAAAAACATGAATATTTAACTCAGTGTTGCTACAACAGGTAAATAATAAATAAATAATAGAGCCAGGTGGGCAGAATTTCTACAACACAGAGGACACAAGTCAATTGTATATTGTCCAAACAGGCACACATTACTAAATTAAAAATAATTTAAATAATATATCTAATCTATTAAATAATACATTAGATATTATCTACTATCAAGTTTAAATTGGAAACCGTTGGTTTACATGTAGTTTTGGTACTGTTGCACATCCAGGGGAGCGGATAGCAAGATCAGACCTCCTTGCTTGTACCCTACAGATTGCAGCTAGTGGCTGTATTTGTCTTCATCACAAATCAGGATTTAAGTTCATGGAATCATGGCATCAATCAGCGTTCCCTTCCTCAACCACAAACAGAACGCACCCATGGTTCAGACTTGCCTCCATATTAACCTAGTATAGCTTTTCAGGACTCAAAAATACTCTTGTCCATGAGGTTCTATATCTGGAAGAGCGAAACGTAGAAATATACATTTTTACAAAAGCTCAGCTGCCAAATTCACCAAGCAGGTCAGTTTTGACCATTTCCATGATTGATCATGACGACCCTACATTCCGAGCACAGCACCAGAAAGAGGTATATGAGAGGACAAACCATGCAGCGGTACTGGCAGCAGGCAGCGCAGTGATCCCAGCTGTGGCTGCTTTCCCTGTCTCCGCTGTGTCATACTGACTTGGCCACGGGACTCAATCCCTGCACTGCTGAGACAGCAGTTCAGCACAGCCCACACAGTGCAAACCGACTGCCACCACATTCACATGGGAAACCACAAGTACAGTGATTTATTTCAAACCGAACGCTACAACTGCCATAGAACATACTTCTCTTGTTCTGGTCGCAACAGGACACGCAGTAATGCATGTGGTGATTGAGGTTTTAGCAGGAAAGGGATTTCACGTGGTCACTTAATATCTTTTACATGGTTAACGGTGCTAATTTGACTTGTGGTTAGGAAAGATGCACATAGTTTTAACATTTAGTCAAAAGATCATTTAAATGTTTGAGAAATGAGGAAAAGTTTGTTTGAACACACCCACACCCAACCTTAAACCTGTAAAAAGCAACGCAAACGTCTGTAAATACTTGATCAGCATTAGTGGTACATAGTGAGTTTCAATACCTGATAAAGACCCAGTAACTCGAACATGTCGTGGTGAAGCAGGGGTCTTTAAAACACTGGCTGAAGACCTCGCAGACGTCTGGGATAGTGAGGATGTGCTCTTGAATCCTGTTCCACAGCACAGAAAACAACAGGTTTCAGGTTTTTGTATAGGAAATGAACGCAAACATGTCAAACACCTTGTCTTGTGAAAAGAAAAGGTTGGAGAAGTCCTTTTAGCACAGGGTAGGTGTCGTGTAAGGCAGTTACAGAAGTAATTTGAACAATTATGAATTATGTGCATATCTACATGGAAAGCACAAGTCGACTTTGTGAATGGCCAAACAACGTGTGCATTTTTTTACCTGACGTGGCTTTGTTAGGCTGACTTTGAAGCCTGGTTCGTACTGTAGTGGTTCTATTAGTGGGGGGTCTCCCAAAAACTCCAGATGAAGGCTCCACATAATCTGAGAACAGACATGAATGTGTTTTTAATACAGTAGAGGTTTTTCACTAACCACAGTGGCACGTTACATTTATTATGTGTATACAGGGATTTTCTAAGCACAAAGGCACTAATGCTATGGAAAATGAGTGAACACTATAGTCCCTGTTGTTTGCCCTCGTGCTACTGCCACGTTTCCATGGAAACGTGGATTACTCCATAGCCTCACTATTGTTCCTGCATGAGTTGGTTTGTACTGAAGTAAATATAAAAAAAAAATGTATCATATAATACACTGCCGGACACTTGTTATAAGCCTCAATTCACGAAAAGAAGCTTTTAACGAACACTTCCAATACAGACGCATGCAGAAAACGCAGACAGCAGGACGTCTTCCTTTCCATCAGTTTAAACAAACGTAAGACTTACTTCTCCATAGCTGAGCCTTAGGCTTCCCGTTACAGACAGCTAACAAAGGAATGATACAGAAGCGATAGGATCCAATAAGGAGGCATGTCAACAGGGTGAGATCACACTGGGCACATGCACTGGACTGAGGGATCAGGGTCGAGTTGGTGAAAATGTGCACGGAAAATTCAGTCCAGGTGCAGCTACGGAGGCTCCCATATGCCGCCATGATCTTATCCAGTGTGTTCAGCTATGCACGGAGAAAACGGGGTTCTCGGTTTCGATCACTGCTTCTGTGGTCATAGTGTTCTACGCTGTTTTCTAGCTTCTCTCCAAGTGAACTGGAGTGGAACAAACCCTGCCTCCAGACATCTGCGACCATGGAGCCCCGTTCATAAAAAAGCATGGACATCCACCAATGAGGGAGCAGCAGGGTAGTGAAGATGCTCGGGGAAAAAAAAAGCCCTCTTTGTCTGTACTGGGTTCCCCCGTTCTGTCTGCACTGACAAAACTGGCCTACATTTCAACTGTGCTTTTCTTCAGACCTAGACGAGACTGGTCAAGACCCTGGCTCTACGGTCACAAGCGATTACTACAGTTAGACAAGGATTTAGTTGATTGAGTGACTGATCTAGGGCCCGCTCTCCTCAACATTCAACTACAGAGACGGTATGAGGACAGTCTAAAATACAGAGGCGTTTAGTGCTTCAGTACTTCTTAAATATATTACATGAATTCATTACACTCTAACAGCCTACTGGTGACCAAATCCTGAGGGAATTATTGAATTCTTCAGGCCATAGATTAAAGAGCCCACCAGTGAGCCCGGAAAAGTGGGTTAAGATGTGCAAGTATGAGGTCGATCCTGTCTGTGCTGACTGCAGGAGATTAGCAAAGAGCCTAAGCAGAATTTAGACAGGGATATAGTCACAGATGAAGGAAACTGCAAACTATTCCACTGGCAGAACCAACAAGAATGTAGTGGAGTCTTAGTGTCTCATTTCAAGTGACAACTCGAAGACACAGTGTTTCAGCTACTTAGAGTATTGGTTGGTCACCCAGGTGGGCATACAGAATGGGCATTTCCTCATAAATGTGTCAAGGTAAAAAACCTTTTTTGACTTTATCTGAACCTGACTTTATCCAACAATCATCTTTGTACTAACCCAGCTCTGGCCAGGTGCCCAACGTTGGATCCTGCAAACTAATAGCCTGATCAGTCCGCTTCCTAAAGGGCAGAACCACACACGCTTATGTTGAAGCCATCCTCAACTAACTATGTCCAGCAGACTTGTTCTCGTTCAGTCTGGTGCAGAACCATATGATTGATTTGTAAAGCTAAACTAGATCAGACTGGTCTAACCTGGCTTCGTGTGTGCAGTAGAGGCACTGGTGCTCTTGAGTTGTCCTCTAGGCTTTACTGGCAGCTTTGAGACTGAATTATGTGGATGAACAGCAGTTACAGAGTGCCTTGGATGGGCTCCCCCTGAAACATCCACTCCCGTTCCCTCGGACAGCCTCGTTTTCAGATTTCCTGCAATGAAAATAGAGTTGAACGTTAGCAGGAACATTTTAAAGCAATACATCTCTTTTTGTGTATCAAAAGCAGAAGCAAAAGCTTTGAAATCAGTGCAATGTTCTGAAAAACCTTCAGTAATCCTTACCATGCTTCCAGCATAACAGACTCACAGAACTTGCAAGGCCAAGCAGTGTCAGCTGATGACGTCTGAATATGTGGTCACAGCACTTAATGATGTACTTGGCTTGATCAGACAGTGGAGCAGGTTATGGCAACACACCAACTTTCCCTTTAGTGGTATGTTACATACAAAGAAAAAAACATTCCCTGGAAAGTGCCATTTTGGCACAAGGTATGTGCATAGCTTTTTTCATCAGAAATGTAATTCTGACAACTTCAACTGCATATTATAAATAATTAAGCTCAAAGCTCTGTATGATCATCTATATTGCAAAATGCAGATTTTTGACTGTGTTACGTCCATTAGTAATGCAATATTGTGCTTTAATATCTTGCTTATTAAGACACTGTCTTTTACAAACTAAATAGAGCTGGGAATGATTCCAAATGGTTTGATGATTCCCCTTGGTTTTCCCATTAAGTCTGTTGCAATCAGAGCATATCCATAGGACTCAGAAGGATGCTTGTACATAAAATCTACAAGGATCCGTAAAGGTAGAGGAGGTACATGTGCATCCTCTCCTAAACCCTTGGGGTCACGACATAAGCTTTGGCCATAAGAAACAGGAAAGGTTATTGTCAATAGAGCTTTGGCCTGTGTAAAGCATTCGCCTCCTCCTGGTGAGAGAGAGAACTGCAATCAGACTGAAAATCCTCACTTAAGCATGTCAAAATAAGAGTAACGAGACAAAACGAATGATTCATGTCTGTACTCTTAGCAAAATGGACTTTAAGCTAAATATTTAGAACGTCAGCTGTACTGTTCACTGCAAAACCAATCCACAGCCCAACTGGAAAAGCATAAAATGGCACTGAGTTTCAAAATACTTTTAACTTTTAATGACGTGATCATATACTGGAGTCAAACAGTTAATTGAACTACAGAATGTCAATGAAAACCAGGTTCTGATGCTATGTTTGGCCATTTAAAGATAACCAGCTAAATCCAGCACACGTCTCTCCTCACCTATAGCTGCTGAAAATATGCATTCTTTTTATGGACGTAGCTCTTTAATATGATAATACAAATAAAAACTAGCATTTACACTCATGTGAGGTTTAAACAGAACTTTGCGCAATCTAATTTTTCCCACCAACATCCCAATTGAAGATTTCAGCAAGAATCCGCAGTGAAACCACAGGATTTACAGAGAAAGAATAGTGAGAGGTATCAATTACACAACCAGCCATAACATCGACATGTGCTTGTACACGGGCAACCACCGGCTACGCAGCTGGTGTGAAAAGAAACACAGAAGAACAGAAAGTTCACCTTCAACCAAAAGTACTACAATCCTCAAGAAGAGCCAGATAAGTCAATTTAAGGAAACCTCAGAGGAAAACTGAAACTAAAAAGCTTGGCAGCAACGGTTGTGTCATGCAGCCGTTCCCTTACCTCCAGATGTGCTCGCTTTACTCCTTGGAGAAGGCATGTCAGTGGTAGTGCAGCCATTTTTTCCTGCCGTACCAGGCTTGAGCTTTAAAGCAGACGGAGGCAGCTGCCGAGGGTTTGCAGCTGGAGCTCGGGCACCGTGAGTGCCTCCAGTTCTGGACGATGGTGGCTGGGAGCCAAGTCTACCTTTGTTCCAGTCAGATGCTGGTTCTACCAGCCGTGACGAGTGCGTCTGTAAGAAGAGTTCCCCTTCATTCCCATACTGCCATGCGAAAATCCCAAAGTCTGTGCGCCCCACACTCACTACAGCGTTGGCCATAATGGAGCTAAAGAATGTGAGCAGTGCTCAAGCTTACGCACGCTCGGAAGTAGCTACAAGTTGCTATTGTACTATAGTCCTTCTGGGAATTTGAAAGTCCCTGCCAAGCACGCACCCCCCCGACCCCACCCCACCCCACCACCACTCCCAACCACCACCACCTCCTCTATAAACATAGTGAGTGTACACATGGAATATATTTTCCAGAGACTTGGAAGAGACTTCAAATTTAAAGTAGAAAATAAGCAATTTCCATTGCTCTCTTAAACCAAATATTACTGTCGCCACAAAAATAACTGCAAAAGTTGTTTTTTGAGAATAGAAATTGATTCACAACTTAATGCACTTTATTACACTTCAGGTCAGGACATAATGTAAGAGCAGTAGACTCAGACTGTCTGGAACATTATGGCACAAACATAAAAGGCCTTAATCAGTTACTCCCGGTGCGACTTTTTCCATTGTTGACCATTTATGGTTGCAACAAAAAATAAAAAAGAACAAGCATCTCTAAAAATAAACCTAGCAAGACAAAGTCCTGTCCACAGAACTGCTATACTTATATAACTGCCATCCTTCATTTTACGAATTTCTCAAAAAATTCTACTCACATTCGGTGTTGTTTTTTGAGGTTTCCCAGAAATGTTGAGTGACCCATCCACCTGTCTATCTTCAGCAGAAGAAGAATTCTTGTCTGCAGGTGTGGTCAGGTGCGTGCGATTCTGTACCCTCATTACAGATGAAGGTTCTGCAGCGGCTAAAGCATTGAAGGTCCTACTGACTTGTGGCTTCTCGCAGGATTCTTCTTTTGCAGTTTTAGATGATGCTGATGTCTCAGACCAGGTACGAAGAGAGGACTTTGGTGCAGGTGCTCCTTCTTGGCAAGTGGATGATCGGACTCTCTTACTAATGTTGCTTTGATCTTTCTTAAGGCTACTACAAATAGATGTGAGATTGGAGCTGGAAGAAATGACAGAAGTGGCTTTAGCAGGAGAGGTCTTACTTTGCATGGAATGGTACGTTTTTGTAGTCTGGTTCTTCGTAACGTGGTGAGGGAGATTCGAGGAAACCTTTGCAACTCCCTGACTTGACGGCTTTAAGGCACTGTTAGGCCTTGATGCAATTTTAGATTTCACGTTACTAAAGTCAGGCTTGGTGAACTTCTTGGCCTCCGGCTTGACACCTTTAGTGGGCGCATTCAAAGGTGTTTTGGGTTTCTGAGAGACAGAACTCGGCCGTTTGTTTGTGGCTTGTGCCACTGGACTTTCTAGATCACCCTTACCCTTGCTAAGAGAAGAGTCTGAGAGGGATGGAAGGCAAAAGGTCTTGGAATTCAAAGCCTGAACAGGAGTAGAGGTCTGGACATTGCCGCTGATGTCCAATTCCTCAGAGGCCGCAAGCTGGAATGTCTTTCCCTCAGCTGGTGTGGAGTGTCGCGACCCACTTGCATGGAACTGAAACCTTTGAGCATCTGCATTACTTTTGTTCCAATTAACTGGCGTGACACATTGAGGTCGGTCAACACCTGGGACCAATTGTAAAGATCTGCCCTCCCCAGTTTCTCTTTGAGAAACCAAAGAGGTTGATGCTGTCTGAAAGACGTCCTCTTCCATGATGAAGGTCTGATTGGTTGACTGTATGAAGGTGACTCCAAATTCCTGGTGCTTGGTGTCTTTCCCTGAAGCACAAACCACATTATTCATGAGACCTTCACAGACATCAGGCAGCAAACCAGGCATCATGCCAACCTCAGAAGGGATATCCAAGGATTCCTCTAGGTGTGACAAACTGAGCAGAGGCTCAGACTCATGGAGCAGGAAACTGTTACTCCTAATTACCATTTCATTAGAGCTCACAGAGCTGCACCTGTCATCAGAGCCCTCATCAGAGTTCAAGACCTTAACAGATCCCAGGACAAGGACTTCTTGCCCTGCAGCATCGAGGCAGGTCTCTGAAACTTTGCCATTTTTCTGTACAATGTGTCCATTCACCACGGAGAGTGGGGCACACTCAGAATCAATACTGCCATTCCGCAGACTTGAGACCATTACGGTCATATTTTTGTTACAATTGCCATTGTTTTTTATGCAAACCACCTTTGTCATCATGTTCTCGTCTGAAGTCGCTTCACTGATGCAGTCTTCTGCCATCTCCACATCTTCAGGGCTGTCTGTGCTGCCATGACTCAAACTTCTGGTAGTTCTCAATGAATTGGGGGAAGGGCCAATGGGGCAAGTAATGTCATTTCCATTTCGGTCCTCCACAGAGAATGTGAGATGCATGACTCTGTGGGGAGCCTCCATGCTGTTGCCTGTTCAAACGATTTCCAGCTCTTGAATATCCAAAGTTGGTGAAGTACGCTTCCTTCTACAACTAGGCAATAGTCATTGAATTGTTCCAATAAAACTGAAACACCTGAGGGAGGGAGGGGGAAAAAAAGATTAAGAAGGCTTCAGAGCATTTAACACTGTATATTTTAATCCAACATCCACATATTTATATTTTAAATATTGGACTGTAAAAGTTACGATGTTGGCAACATTACACACAAAACAAATGTAATATAATCTCTAAAAAAAAAAGTGTAACATGGAGCTTAATGTTGCATAATCCACTGAAAGCAGAGTTACCTTTACAGTAATGAGGATTTGACACCCTACTGAATTTTTAATATTGCAGGGAACAACACCATTCAAAATGTATTAGTAATAGAGATTGGACGGTGTAAGTATCACATAAAGACGGTCTCTCGAAGTCAAACCCAGAATGACTTTTAGCTTCCCAGCATCAATAAATGCTTCCATACAGAACATGAACTCCAGGTTAGGTTATGCATGGCTAATGTCCATCTAGGATACACAGAGCTATTGGACATTTGCCAAAGTACACCATTCAGAGGACTTACACACTACTAAGACACTACTATGCATTATATTATAGTGAGCATGGGGAATTTTAGATGCATGGGTGGTCAGTGTTGTAACCGGAGGCCATGCGGGATTACAAGAGTGGCCTCCTCTATTTAAAAAGGGGTTGCTAATGCTAATCAAAACAGTTCACTGTGTTTTGTTGAGACTGATTTAACTCGGTGATAGTGACTGTGCTGCCAAGAAGACAAGCCCTCTCTCTAAACAAAAGGTTCACTGTGGCGTAGTTAGAGGCTGATTAGGATATCGGTGGAGTAATGCTTGCAAAACTAGAAATGTACGAACACACCGAGCCATATTTCAGTGAGCCCCGAACCTTTGGACATGTTCACGGAAAAACACGAGCATGCAATGGTCCAAAAATTCAAAAAATTGAGAAATACATGGTACAAACTAGAACAGCATGGAAACTGTCTCGTTAGATTTAATGTTCTGTCTGCTTATGCCATGATCACAGTAACAGTCCACAGGGGTGGAAACGGTTTGGCGGGATTTTGGACTGTTGGAAGAAAGTGCATGCTCCACTGCACTCCTGTCAAGCACAATAAGAAAGGAAGGGAGTTTTCACAAGGGTACGCCGAGGTTCTTTGCTGCCAAGCCTTTAAGCTTCACAAACTAAAAACAGCAAAACAACAAAGCTGTAATAAAGCGAAATTTCGCAATTAAACCATCTATTGAAACGCTCGACCTGCTTAGGAAGGGTTCATAATGGAAACACTGTGTTAGAGGTCGAATAGTTCTTTACATCATCAGGATTACATCAACAAACAAACAAGGAGAACAATGTCTCACTCTGTGCTGTAACAGAGAGAGGTGTCTGTGGTGCAGATTACAGGTACCAACAAGTGGAAACATAATTAGCCACTGGGCAACACATAGGTCTCAGAGACCTGACACAGCTGCTTTAAAATTCACATGCTTATCATGCATTAAGACTAGCTGTAGGGCTGGGATTGCCTCTCGTGATGTTTAGCTGCTATACCAGTTCAATTTGTCTAGTGTTACAGGCTTCGGTATGGAAACCTTACGTTCCACGAGGTAATTCTAACAATCAAAATGGTAAATTCCCTCTGGCATTTAGGCAAAATGCTAATGTTCTAGTAAACCTTGAAGAAAAACTTTTCCTACAACTACAAGCTAATCTAGTTTAACAACGGAAGCAAGGACAGACATTCGCCTGGCAATTCCTCTGAATGAGCCCAACCCATCACTGTTGGTCAAACAGTCTCATCAATTGATGGGGGGTTTCGGGGTGATGGTGTGCATAGTGTTTTCCCTCCCTGTCGATTTACTCTGATGGGACGTAGGGGTGTAAATCATGAGTTTCCTCACGATTCCATCTGATTAGTTCATCTAACGATCCGATACATTTCCAATACCTTAAACATTTCGGTTAAATGGGATTCGGTTCAACGCGGAGGTCTGCGGTCAGTATGAAATATGATGGAACTTCACACAATCTGCTACATTTCCACTAACTCACAAAAGCAAAAACATTATAATGTGACCGGTTTATTATCAAAGGTTTAATACAGCCGTGTCGTCCTAAGCAACAGCAGCCTCTCCGTACAAAACACTGCACAGTATATGACACGTCGATTTTTGTGTGTCAGATCGAATCATTGGATCGCGCCATTTTGGTCGATGCTTCGATACAGATCGATTCATTGTTTCACCCCTTAAAAGTTAGATACTAACAATGGTTTACAGCAATTTAAAGGCACTTGGAAGACAGCGATGGACTGCAACTGAGTTTGAAATGTTGAATTGTTACAGCCCTTATGATGAATGAAACCCGAGTTTTCAGCAGCATATTTCACATTAATGAGCAGGATATTTAACAGGGGGTAATGTATTGTCTGTCATCACTTCTAGTAATGCAACAGTACATGTATAGTTGTATTGTGAGGGTCATGTTAACATGTGGCTAGTGCTGGCCAATATAATATACGGGTATATCATGGATTTCATCCTTACTTACAGAAAATAGAGCAATAAGCATAATAAGTCCTGTTTAAAAGGCTGTAGCTTAGCATAAAATAGATTTTTACATCAAATTGAAATGCAAGTAGTGTGATGTACTTTTTTTTGTAACGTTGCCCTACTATATTAAACAAACTGAAATTAAACAGCATGCGTTCAATCACTGCTTTCACACCGAAAAATTCACAGACACAGCTGTAGTGCATCATCCTGAATCGACCTGCCTGCAGCTCAGTCACGACCAGTGTTGTACAACTACATGCTTACTTTTCACTTTGCGGACTAATCAGTTCTGCAGGAACACTTTGTTCTTTTTAAGCCTCCTACTAAAAAGGCTAAGCAATTATTAATTCCTCCGTCCGCTAACGGAGTGAAGGGTTGCCCTGGGAACAGACAGCCTGCTTAGTCATTTACAGTCTGACTTCTCAAGCCGAAAATTAAAGGAACCACCACCTCCCACAAACACGCCACTACACCCAGCACAGTCACTGATGACCATACCACAGTACACCTCAAGTGGGACCTTCATATATTCAGCAGTCCTAAACATGTCGGATACACAGAGAGCTCATTCAGGAATCCCGGTCATAAATGTCTTTGTAGGGGATTCTCCAGTCAGCTAAGATTTCATTAACACCAAGCGAACCTGCAGTCGAGAATACAACGGTGCCTTTGTTAATGACATGACAGAAATTCCAAATCAGATCAGTTACAGCAGAAGAATTTAACATATCATTGTAAAAATGAAAACAAGCTCACATGAAACTCCTAGGAATGGTGGGGTATACGGTGGAATACACGAGACATGCACTTGCTGTCTCTCTGTCTCTCTCTCTGTCTCTGTCTCTCTCTCTGTCTCTCTCTCTGTCTCTCTCTCTGTCTCTCTGTCTGTCTCTCTGTCTGTCTCTCTCTCTGTCTCTCTCTCTGTCTCTCTCTCTGTCTCTCTCTAGCAGAACGTTTATACTGTTTGTGCCAATGTGACGGCTTAAGCATTCCCAGGGTTCACCTCCTGGAAGCCCAGCATTACTTGTAGTTCCCATTAAACAACCAATCAGTCCATTATTGGATTCATTCAGACACACATCCATGCAATGGCTGGAGGCATGGAGGGAAAATCGTCTTCTCGTCAGCTCATAAAACATACTACTTCTTTACAAACAAATCTTCCTTCTGTTCACTGTTTTCCTGTTTGTATCTATGCTAATGTTCACACGTTTTTGCTGCAGAACGAAACTAATTTCTCAGATAAACTCTTAACATAAATGCCCAAGACATTTACACAGTACTGTATACACACACACACCATGCAATATACACTGTGATACACTAAAAGCATTGTGAATTCTGTGCATAATGTACATAATGTCCTGTTGATGCATCCTATTGACGCAGAAACTATGTGCACTTTACAATGGAGTAAACCCAACGCATCACACTTTTCAGTTCCCAAAGCAATCATTAGTCTGTTAGCGTGTGAAGTAATTACACATAATCATAGCCTCATCACTGGCATGCCAAACCAAAACAAGCCAACGAAAGAGAGAAATAGACCTACCCATAAAGGCGCTGTAACTTCCAACCTGTACATCCTCTTTAAGTCTCTCGTTCATCAAGCTCTTACTCTTTCCTGAGTCAGGATCCGCTCTCGCTAAATCAATCCCATTAGTGCTGTGGTAAACACTCTCAGGCACACGCAGCCTTGTGTATATGTAGACAGAAAACAGTAACCCTACCCCACTCACCAGCCAGCCCGACTCAAAGCCAGACTCACATCAACAACACACTGCTGAAGTGGAAGGGGGGGTCCCCACTGGTCAAGCTTACAGCAAGAAATTCTTACCTAGCAATGATTCACAGCCTCCCTGTCAGCACACCTTCGGGCACTCTGGCTCTACTCGCCGTAACACGCCTCTACTCATGCTGCATGGTACAAGGTCCAGCTCGGGCCTATGGAGGAGTTGCAGGGCTAAGTTTACTGGGGACAGCCACCGGTTACCTTATCCCTACCAAGTCCCTGTGCAGGGAGGGAGGGGCCTTGGACGTCAGTCCAAAAGCTGCATTCGCTGTTGCTCAGCAACCCAAGTCCTCCTTTTATGAGAGCGTTCAGGCCGGCCAGCTTTTTTGTGCAGGACTGAAACTGAGACCAGACACTCATGTGTGTGTGAGCACACAGAGTTGCAGCCTTTCAGTACAGAGTACAGCCTGCAGTCTATTCATGCCAGAACATTAGTGTAAAATTAATTCCATACTGCAAAAAAAAGTTCATCTTTATTTATAATGTTTTAACTTTTGAAAAATGAACACTACCAATTGGTAAACGCAAAGTTTTTCTG
>JBBPDA010000034.1:3461607-3474339 GCA_037974385.1 Arnoldichthys spilopterus
GAATTTCATTGCTGGTAATGATGTTTCATTGTTACCTGTATATGACAATAAACTTGAACTTGAACTTGAACTTGAACTAACATAGTGGGGAAAAGTGAAATAAGGTTATGGCACATTATATTTCGTATTATTTTCTCTTTATGTGTTAAACTCTGCATATAAACAGTAGATGTGCACTAAAAGTGGCAAAAAAATGCCACATTTAAGTTTGTGTGATTTGTACTTATTTTACTATCAACAAAACATGTCATTTAGGGAGGGCAGGTGTTCAAACTTCTGCATATGACTGCATATACTATAATCGGTTTGTAATCTTCTCAACAGTCTAGAATAAGGACAGTAGCAATGTGAAAACATTGTATGAGTGAAGATAAATCATGCAAGTTCTCCTCACCTCTCAAAAGACTGGCTACCATCAGAACGTCTCTGGAAGACCGTCCATCCACCCCCCTCTGTCATATCACAGTATACTCTGGTCTGCACTGTCCCATTCAAAGGTTTGATCATGTAAAATCCACTCTCCTTGTTTCCACTGTTGAAAATCTGAGCACAGTCTGCAATGGAGGGAACAATTTCAATCATCATCATGTTCCATTGGACTCCTACAAAGCAGAGAGTGTGCACACAGACACAAAGACACCATCATCACCATCAATCCATAGGTATCCTACAAATGTCCACCTGTATATTGTTTGTCCCCCAGATCAAAAAAGGTGTTCTCATGTGAAGGATGCTGGATCTGCTGGCTAAGGTTTGTGAAGCGCTGGATCATCTCCTCCTGCTTCATAAAACGGATCTCCATAGACCTTAACTGAACACGAAGCTTGTCTCTTTCCACTGGGCAAATATCAGGGAACTACACACACACAGTATGATATATGATTGCAACATCAAGATGATCATACAGGACAAAAAACCATGGGACCATGTGGATGCAAGAAATACATTAACAGTAATACAAAAACACTGTAAACAGCTGTAAACCAACTGAAAGATCTGAAATAGTACTTACAGAGTCAGTCAAGTCCAAAACCAACACAACCCAAATGAGGAAAGGTGCCATTTTAGGAATCTCCATAACAGTACTGCAAAAAAACTCAAAAATGAAATTGAGTTTAAGAAAAATTCATATCATAAAATCATAACAATCGTCCACAACAGGGCTTTCAGATCTTTTAAAGAACTTTCAGAGGCCAGGGCTGTTCTGTTCGCCTCTTAACTTCTGCTGGAACAGGGAGTGTTCTTTTGAGAGTAACACAGATGAATAGATACAGATGGTTTCCAACACCATGCGCCACATGAACAAACCCAAAACAGACAACTTGCCCGTTTGGGCATTATAGCTGCAGCTTTCCAAATAATATTAACTTTTATATGTTTCGCTTACTCCTCACCTAGAGGGCACTTCATGGTCTTGCTCCCCTATACCTCTCTGAACTGATCTCTCCATATTTTCCACCCCAGTCTCTCTGTCCCTTGTTCCTGGTTCTCCACTATGGGAAGCTGGTCCTTCAGTGCTGTTGTTCCTAAATTATGGAACTGTCTTTCTCGGTCTCTGGGCATTGCACCTCCTTGGTACAGTGGTAGTATATGGGGTTGCACCATGACCTGAAGGTTGCCAGTTCAAATCCTGGACCACTGAAGGTTTTGTCTCTAAGCACTGCTCCCTGGGGGCTGCCCACATCAGCTCCACACTGCTCCTACACAGATGGGTCAAAAGCAGAGGTCACATTTCGTTCAGGTGAACTGTGTGCTGTGGTGTGTTCACAATGACAGATACTCACTTCTGTAAATTAAAAAAATTCCTCTTTAATAAATACTTCTCTCCCTCCATTTAATCAGCATTTTCAAGTTGTGTGGTTTTTCCCCCTTGTAAAACAACCTTGGGACTGTGAAAGGTGCTTCACAACTTTAACACCGCTGCTGCGGTTGTTGTTGGTTATACCGTCTTGCATGACATACCCTGCAAAGATCTTCCACTGTGTACAACAATGTTAACAATTTCAAAACTCTAGGGTGACTCCACTCATGAAAAGGGGAATTTAATGAAATATCTAAACCGTTACACACACACGCACAAGACAGCTTATGTCCAGAGAGGAATACCTGATTTGATACACTCATAAAAGCTGAAATGTGAAAAATGTGTGTCGGGTACATTGCAGCATGTGGTAAACCAGCATTAACCAGACTGACCTTAAAGCAAAGAACAACCATAAACTAAAGAAGACATATTTACATATTTTTTAACATGTTGAACTATATGGCCAAATGTATGTGGACACCAAACCATCACACCTATATGAAGAAACTCTACAAGACCTATGAAAAAAACAAGGTTGTGCCTTATTCTACTTCAGTTAGGGGTGTGTCAGCGTTTTAGCAACATTTGTCTAGTAATACAAACGCATGATTCATCACCTAGTAATGATTCCTCCCCTCCAGAATCTAGTCTTTACACCACTCCAACTGATGTTTAGCATTGCTCATAGTGAGATGAAGCTTGCGTGTAGGTGCTTGGCCATGCAAACCCATTTCATTAAGCCCAAAACATAGTTCTTGAGATATTGCATTTAGGGGCAGTATGGAATTCTGTAGTGAGGCAACAGAAGCAGTTTATGCATGCCACACACTTTTGCATTTGGTGGCCTCACTGTGCAACTTTTCATGGTCTATTTGTGTCTGAGATGTTGCCCAACATGCTGTCACTTCACCAGCATAGCAACATATAGTTGACTGTTGTAAATCTAGCTGAACAAAAGTACTGGCATGTCGTAGTGGACGTGTCTTAGGACTGTGCCTCATTTAAAGTCACTGAGCTTTTCAGTGCAACTCATTCTACTGTCAGTGTTTGCCAATTGGGATTCATGGTTCACTTTATACATCTATCAGCAATGGAAGGGCTGTATAGTCATATAGTCTATATAACATTAATACAATAGGTTTATATGTGTCAGCGTGTTTAATTATCCAAACGTCTCCCCACAATAGAACAGTATTATTATTCACTTCCATTCAGTACCTGGTTGGGTTAATCAGAGCTTCACTATGTATGATAAATCAGTTGTGCTAGTGATGGAATATAACAAATACATGCTTTGGCAGTTGCAAAACTTCTGATCTTAAGGAAGTAATAATAAAAATCAGGAAGTGTGGAATAGGACCAGCACACAGTTACACATGCCCTTGACAAAAAAAGAGAAATGTGACAATGCGATCATGCTATGATTAAGCCACAGCATGTGTTACTCAAAATACATGTTGCTCATCAAATAACCCATCTGCAAGTTAAAGGAATCACATGCTTTTATTACGATTTCTATTTTTGCGTCAGGGCAATATGTGTAAGTATTTCATATGATTTGCTTCCAGTTTGTGGTTAAATACACTTCTCATATTTTAGGAGGAACAGAAAAACTACAGTTGACCTAGAAAAAGTATTTCATACCTTTATTTCAAAAAGACAATGAGTTCTTATATAAAGTTACAAAAAAATGAAGATTTTTTTTATAATAAAAAAAGAATGTATTAAAGATTATTATTTAGTTATTAAAGATTTAATATGTTCATGATCATACCAATCAGTTGTATCCAGAGAAAGAGTCCTGTCTTAGATTACTCCTGTACCAGGAGGGTCCACACATTTACACTTTTAGAACAATGACCGTGGTAATTATGTGACAATATTATGACAGTTCATATGTAATATTGATGTAACATTTCAGAGGTAGAGTTATAGCCATTACAGTCTTTGAAATGTGCTTCACAACAGCTTGCAGTGAGGCAGCCAGTGACCATTCTCAGCAGTATATTCAGTTGGGGTGACTGAATCACCAGGGTGTACAGGGATTTGGACAGGCCCTGATATAAGACTCCAGTTTACCTGTTGAAACTTCCATTAATGAAGTGTAGGTGGTCAGCTAGAGAGAGATGGACACAAGACAGAAGAAGACATTCGTTATTGAATGGTCAAATGTGACACAAAAACAAAATGGCCTTAGTAACGTAAAAAAAACAACTTCTCACCTTGTTTAGAACTGGTTTTGTTGAAAGGACATCATATATTGTCTGCAAAGAGATGTTCTGAAGAAACGAGTTGAAGTGGTGACTTCAGTCCAGTGATATTGTCTTCAATAATTATCTATGTATTAGACAGAAAAATGTATGTTTAACTGTAATAACTTACTGCTTGAGTGGTGTTATTCATGCATTTCAAAGCCGGTGTCCGCCGATCATCCAGAAAGAATGGCTGTTCCCAGTGATCATAGTTTGTTTCAAGGACATACCATCTGCCAAGCTTCAAGGTAATCCTTCAACATCATAAAAACAAGCATTAACACCAAATGTGTACAATATTGTCTATGAATAACTGAAATATTCATCTTTAGTGTGGTAAGGTAAGCTCACTCCCAGATATCCAGCGTGTTGATTCTAGTTCTGGTAATCACACACCCCTGACCTGTCTGGTTTCCACCCAAGATAAAATAGGCTGGGGCGAGTAGCTTGGTCTGAGCAAGATGGTCTTTGGCATCTTCATAGCTGTTAAAGAGTATTTAACACTAATTTCTTTACAGTTACAACAGCTAACATTCAACAGAGAACATATAAAACGAAGAGGTAGCTTATAGCACCATATAGTGGGTTGCTGGGAAAAGCTATAGACATGCAAGAGAAAAAGTGGAAAACTATACCTGGTTGCATTTTACAGAACTCTGCGAGTGAGGAAGCTCATCCACATTCCATCTCTTTTGCCAAGAATCCATTCCAGGATTCCTGCAAGATATTTTATGACTTTACATATCAACAATCAAAGACTGAGTGCCAACTGACTGCCCATCTGAAGCCCATGAATAAACATATTGCTTATCTGGAACATGCTAACTTTCTGCCAATTTACACTATATTTTACTGTAAAATGTTTAAAATGTCACATCTTACCTATATACCCTCCATCAATGTTGAAACGCTCATTCATTGTTAAAGTTAACTCTTTCTGCAAGGAAACAAACAGGTTCAATTTCCCTATGTTTCATTTTTGAGAAGAGAAATTTCACCTATAAGTCTTGAAAAACGTACAGGTCTAATGCCAGTGAGCATTCCCACATATCCTGCAAAGCTGGTTGACTTAAAGACTGTTCCATTGTTCCGCTTGAAGTTAACATTCACCACAAGTGGTTTGAGCTTCTCAGTTAGCGTCCAGGTTTGATTTTCTCGATCCCACCTTAGAGAAAGGGGTAAAAAAACCAGGGTGAATTAAACAGATACAGACACAACAAAAAGTGATTTACAATGTACACAAACCATACCCCATGAACAATCCAAAGTCCAAATTTCGAGCATGGTATATATTTCCTAAAAAATAACGTAATTAGATTAGTTAATAAATGTTTTAAGTAATGATAACTCACAGAAGAACAAAGACTACCAGACATCAGGTTTCTCACCGTTTAAGTCTTCTGCAATCACTGACGTGCACACAGTGAAAATTTCATAGAATATGTTAAACAGCACAACTTCTCCTAAAGGATAAAGAGATACAAAAATGTGTCCGTACCATAGTTGTGCAGTCTTTAAATCTTAAGGTTTGAAATATACACTGGTTAGCCATAACATTTACACCTCCTGCCTAAAATTGAGTAGATCCCCCTTTCAACCCACTGTTCAAACAACAGTAGCTGTTTGGGATCTGACCAGACAGGCTATCCTTCACTCCCCAAGTAAATCAGTGAGCCTTGGGTGCCCATGACCATGTCCTCAGAGATGCTCTGACTCAGTTGCCCGGTCATCACTATAAGGCCCTTGACAAAGTGGCTCAGATCCTTATGCTTGCGCATTTTTCCTGCTTCCAGCACATCAGTTTCAAGATCTGACAGTTTACTCACCCCTCGGACAGATGCCAATGTAATGAAATAACTAGATAGTCCATGTTATTCACTTTACCTGTCAGTGGTGTTAAAGTTATGGCTGATCAGTGTATAACATGAATATGGACAATAAATATAACACAGATCGCTTATGATTTCACAAAACTGAATAATTATGTCCTATATATTTCCTAATTTAAGAAAAACAAACTTCTTAAACGAGCAAACTGTACCTAATGGAACACCAGAGACAGAAGCGATTCCTTTAATTTCTTCATTAAAAGGGTAAGGGAGTGTGTCCACAATCAATGGCTAATAAAAAGAGCACAAAGAATCACAGCAATCAGATAAATACTGAAGTAGTGACAGAACACTGGATCAATACCATTTCTCTGAGGTGATCATGAACAAATGTGCAACAAAAATCTTGATACTGAATAAAGTCTACTCACCAACTCCTTGTCCACTAAATGAATCAGTTTTCCATGGAAAAAACCTCCAGCTAAATCTTTTATTGCCTGAATCATTGCAACCAGCTACAAATCAAAGGTCAGGAGAAAATTACTGTGTGGGAACTCATTTAGTTCCTGTATGAATTCACTGTTCCCTATTTTGCAGGAAGATTAATCAGTTAACAGACAAATAACAGTAATATTCCCGCTGTCCAGAGAAAACCACTTATCTCTATTTTTTATTTTTATACATCAGTGTAGCACTGGCCTTTACATTGTGGGAAAGTCTCATGAGGAACAGACCACAAAAAATGCTTCAAAATCACTTGTTCTAAAATGTTCTTCCATTAACTTACATTACATCTTCTGTAAAGTTACAGTTTTGGAGATCTTTGTTTTTTTTTCTTGGACAGCAACGATGTTATCTTCTGTTTTCTGAGCCAGATTTACTTTATGGCATCACAGATCACAATAAATTGCACTTTTGTACGCTCATAACGCTCAGTCTCAGGGTTGGAAGGGCATGCAGTTGACAAAAAGAACCAGAGGTTAATATCACAGTTAGAAGTTTACATACACCTATAGTCACCTTGTGGAGGGACCTACTTTTTCAGCCCCACACAGGAAGCATTTCCACTACAAATGATCATTAATCATTTAAGAAGCAAACATTGCCACACCTGAATATGTCCTCAGTAGGGCTGTGCCATATTGTATTGTCCATGATATACCGACACAATATCTGTATCTATATATAAGATAAGAACCTATCATTACAGTACTGATTATATCGCTGATGGTGTTCACATTCCTCGCAATCTCATACAATTACAATATTTAATCATTATTTACACGTTTCCTGTGGTAGTTCTTTTTCCAGGGGTTTAGGCTATGAATCCTGTAAGCGTTTGCATTGTCACTGGAATTTTAATTTTAAAATTTTAACTTTTTTGTACCATCCTCAACTGCTATAGTTGGATATTCAAGGAATGTTTTACTGTTTCAGATCAAGGTTTGTATTTGCATGACTCTCAGGACTGTGTGGCCAATAAGATAATGATGAATGGCTTATTTTCATATTGTCATTTATATAATTACTGAAACTAGTTTTACTAGTTTAATTACTTCAGTCGTAGTTTGAAGACAGTGAGGGACTGCATTTCTGACAGTTAGGGGAAGTTCATTCCACCACTTGGGAGCCAAAACTGAGAAGAGCCTTGATGTCTGTCTTCGGTTTTTGAGAATGGGGATGTCCATTCAGGCTGAAGATGATGATCTGAGAGGACGAGCTGTTATCCATGGTTTGATTATTGCAGAGCTGGACAGTTTTTGGCTTTGTAGGCCAGCATTACTGTTCTTTGTAGGCCAGCATCAGTGTGATGTATACCATTAGAGATTGTGATTTAATTTTAGATCAATTTCACCCATTCCTTGTTCTCGGTTAAGGAAATATTATTGATCATGCCTGTTTTTTGTGCTCTGGGTGCATTTTGGACCCTAGTGCCAAGATAAGTGCTGATCGGAGAACAGGCTGTAAGTACAGATTATTGGTTTTACAGACAAAACACATAGCAAGCAAGGTAATGAGTGTATTGGTAAAAGCTTACTTCTGCTTTTTTCTCCTTTATCAGATGAGTCCACCTCTCTCTGGGGGGTGAATCGAGGTTCACAGAGTACCACGTGACATTACCTTTAAATCTGAGAAAATATAACAACGCGGAACAGTTAGACTGCAATTTCCACATCATTAATGAAATCTCACCTAACTGGTACCCCCCCCCCCACGTAAAAATGTGTTAAAGGTTATGGCCTACGTTGGGCCCTTTGGAGGGTACATGCTGCTGCGGCACTCTTCTGCAGACTGGAGACAGAGATACGGACACTTCAGGAAATGGTCATGTTGCAATTAAAGCAATTTAGTCATTCAAAATAGAATGAACTAGGCCATATAACATTTTCCTAAGTGATACAGAGAACAAAGACTTTAAAAGGCCTTACCCCGCAGAAAAGGTGTGAGGAAAGACTGATAAATGTTATGAAAAAGCAACGAACGTGTGACAGCTGCATCTCGCATTCAGGTTTGTTTACATACTGTTCCAACAGCTCAAACCAGCTCCGCAGCGACAGACTGGAGTTGGAATATACCACAGCTAATAGGGGTGCATGGAAACTTAGATATTATTTTTTCAACTTTTAAAATACAATTTACCTCACCGCTGAATTTTAAAAAATTGTCTTGTACAAGCTTTACTTTCACATTCAGTTTTACAATCGATGATTTTAGCCGTGGTTGCTTTAGGGTTTCTACCAAATTCTACCACATCCCCGCAAAACAGCGAAAATACTTTCGTCTGACGGCAGGCTAGGAAGCCAATATCAGTTTTCAGCAAAAGATGCTCTTTACATCGCTGGTCGTAGCCAAATGTTACCCATCAAAAACTGTTATATTGCTGTTCTGTTTTTGAACGTGTCGCATAAAAAAACGCATTTATCGGATGTTGAGTTTCTAACGTGGGTAGTGTTTTCTATACTTCGCATGCGCCTTAGCTTCCTGTGTTAGCCTAGTCCCAAATGGCGTCTTAAGCCCTGCGGTCTTCAAAGTGGACACTTTGATGACAACGTGCAGACCTAACGGGCGAGACTCGAGGGTACTTGTTACATTTGGGACAGACTTGTGCGAACTGCAGGCTCCACAGGCTCACCTGAGGTATTGGTCGTCCTGAAATGCTTCAGAGTCACTTGGAATAAAATCTTGTACATTAACTTTTATTAAAAGTTAGAAATGTTTTTTTCTGCACCTGTAAAGCTACCATACATATTATTTTAGACAATGACAATATATGAATAATGCTAATATAAAATTCCTGCAAGTGCATCGGTTCAAAATAATCTGTCAGAAACAAAACACATATGTCCAGAATGAAGAACAAAGTTGTGGATGAGACTGCAACAGAAACAGGAAGCATTAGATCAAGAACAGAGTTGTAATAACACAAATATCCAGAAAACATCATCGTTACAAGATAGATAGAAAGATTAAAGCTTTATTAATCCATTGGGAAGGTTCCTTTGGGAAATTAAGTATTTAATTTAATTTAGTAATTAAGCAGAGAAGTATTTAATTCTATAAAATAAAAATTATAAAAAATACAAATAGGTCATTATTATAGTCTCTGTAACACAGTACTGACTTAATTTACACATGCATACAATATATCAACACTTAGAGAAGCACATTACAAAAGCTTTTATAAATAAAAATATTTTATTTAATTTTTTTTACATACCCCCAATGCTTCACTTCGTTATTGTTGACAAGAGTTTTCCTCTGTCAACTCCGATAAACAGCTTTGATATGGAATGAAACACTGCAGTAAATCAGTTCCACATAACCATTTCCTTGCCGCTGGGGCAGTGGGGATGTTACGATTAGGGTGTTGCCCCTGTTATCTGAAGGTTGCTGGTTCGAATCCAAGAAGCACTGAGGTGTCCACAAGCGAGGTACCATCCATGGGCACTGCCCACAGCACTGCTCTTTCATGGATCCTTTAAATGCAGAGGTTTGTTGTCATTTGACTTTTAAGTAGTTTTTTCCTGCTTAAAGTGGGCAGTGAAGGCCTAGTGGTTAGGACGCTGCCTTTAAGACCTGAAGGTCGCACGTTCGAGTCCCAGCCTGGGCCCTACTGAGGTACCCTTGAGCAAGATACTGACCTGATACACGACCCCCCAGGCGCTGTTGATAGCTGCCCGCTGCTGAACGTGAGATGGTTTAAATGCAGAGGTCGCATTTCGTTGTGGTGCTTGAGTGTGTTCACAATGGCAAACAGTCACCTTCACTTTACTTTAAATGGTGTAATTAACTGAGTAATTAATTTTAGATCAGTGACTGGGAAGTGAAGGTTAGTGTGCAACCCTAGTTCAAGTCCCAGCACGAGTACCACCCTTGAGAAAGGTACCATCAAACTACATTTTACTACAGGCACTTTTCATAGCGGCCTGCTGCTCCACATGAACATAAACTGCTTGTTACTTTTCCCATTTTTAGGCTTAATTTTAAAGAAATTTAAAATTTTTTATTCTAACAAGTGAACACTGCATGATCACCCGGAGAACCAGACATTTATGCAGGCACGAGGAGAATCAAGGACTCTCACAAATCTTTATAATGAGTGCATTATCCTTATATCTTTATAAAAAGTTGGTCTTTTAAATTATTAGATTATAAATATTCAGACTTATTAAAAGTATGACAGTCTTATCATTTACTGTTTGGGGTATGGGATTTAAAGGTGACATCTGTAGACTGAGTTGAAAATAGTCAATACAAAAAAATACAAAGCATTTGGCCAGCTGACACTGGTCCTGTAGAAGTAATAGCTGCATCCAGCAGAATAAAAAGACAATTTGAAGACCATGCGGTCTCAGTTGTTGTTGATTTTCAATCACATTACATCATATTTGAGTGTGTGTGTGTTGTTGTTGTGCAGTGAAAACAATATCATTTTTACTATGCTGAAGTCTAAAAGAAGTATTGACCCCTTTTCACAACGGCTATAATCCAGTTTTAAGCTGCAATTGCAAAATATTTCATAACATTTTAAAATGTGAAAATATTTAAATGCCATTTTAAGTGTGAATTGAAATATTCAATTGACGTATTTTAACAAATATATGTGAAGAGCCAATTTCCTCTCCACAAGGGCCTAAAATCACCGACATATGTTGGCCTTTTTACCTCCAAAATGATCTTGCTTGAGCACGGCCCCTACGCAGCTTTAGTGAGCCCTGAATGTGCCTCTTGTAAGGTAAAAGTGCCTTGAAGTGTTTTACCCAGTAGGGGTCAGTGTAAGCTATCATGTGCAAGCTGGTTGGTAGGTGAAGTTCTCAGTTCTCATTTTCCTTCAGGTTTAAAATGTCTCCAATTACCATGTTCAATTTAGTGAACCTTCAGTTATGTGATCACTGTCATTATAGTTCATTATATGCAAATCAAGAGACCACCTGCTGTTTTGTATGCATGTTCAACATATAGATGAACATAAATCTTTTCAGTGCATGTTCGAGCCAAAAAGTCCCAGGTTGTGTCGTCTGGCTCACCTAAACAATTCAGTTTCCAGACATCTGAGCCAGTAACACCAGCAGCCTAATGTTCGTATTTAAAAGCACTAATATGGACAAAGGCTGAGAGACAGGTAATGCTAATAGCTGAAACACTAGCTGTTGTGCCAAGCTGGTTTATTTGGAAGCAGCCATCCATCCATTTTATTTCCAATTAAACCACTTCTTTCGTTTCTGGGTCTCAGGGAAGCTGGAGCCAATCCCAGCTAATGGCGGGGTACACCCAGGACGGGCCAACCCATCGCAGGGCAACACATAGACAGACAACCAATCATACACACACTCACACCTACGGGCAATTTAGAGAATCCAATCAATCTACTGCAAGCCTTTGGACTGTGGGAGGAAACCAGAGCACCCGGGGGAAAGCCACACAAACACAGGGAGAGCTTGCAAACTCCACACAGAAAAGCCCCTGTGGCCAACCCAGTGATCGAACCCAGGACCTTCTTGCTGTGATACTTTTACGTGAACTGTAAAGTTGTCAGGGATTTGCTATTGTGTATAATGAATCTGTCTAAGCCAGGAGTGCTCAGTCCAGACCCTTGCATAACTGCAGGAAGTGGGGATGTCATAATGTCTCAGTTTGTAGTACACTGTCTACCGCATACTTGAAATGAGCAGTGGTGTCCTAGTGGGTTGCCAGTTTGGTCCCAGGGACTGGTTTGAAGTTTTGCGGCTTTAAACCCACTTGCTCCTGCTGAGGAGTCCATATGAACAGCCCTATCTGCCAAAGACCTGATCTAAAGTCATCATGGCACCTGTACACAAGGAACTACTGCAGTAAGTAACCACCGCTTTTCCCCCCTTCCACATGCACTGCTGAAGTTCACTTGGGCAAGGCGCCTGTAGGTGTGCAGCCCACTGCTCCTGCTCCCAGTGTATGTAGACTGGTGTCATGGATGGGTTAAATGTAGAGGTCAGATTCACTGTTCACTGGTTACAGTGTGTGAGCGACACATAATCCAAATAAATATATGTAAAGGGTGGGTCACAGGTTCAAGTCCCGGCCCAGATACCACAGAGGTACCCTGGAGGAAGGTACTGTCCCACTACACTGCTCCCAGGTTCTGTTGATAGGTTCCCACTGCTCCATGTATGGATGGGTTAAATGACAAGGTCACGTTTTGTTGTGGTACCTTTTTTTTGATGGGATGTGTTCACAAGGACAAATAGTCACTTTCGCTTCACCATAGCACATCATCTGATATTTAGTGTCAGATGTCACACACACACACACACACACACACACACACACACACACACACACACACACACACACACACACACACACACAC
>JBBPDA010000034.1:3474439-3504676 GCA_037974385.1 Arnoldichthys spilopterus
CACACACACACACACACACACACACACACACACACACACACACACAAACACACACACAAACACACACACACACACACCCCCCACACACACCCCACACACACAGTAAGTAATTTAACTTAAATTGAAATGAGAATAACATGATGCTGAAAAATAACTGATTGAGTTTGACTTGAGTTAGCAAATTGTGGGAAATGATTAAGAAAATTATTGGTTTTGACCAATCATATCTGTTCAACTGAGTTTTTATGGGACACATTGTTTCTAAATCAATACAAGCAAGAGAAGTCTTAGGTAACTATAGCTATAGTAGAAGATGTATGACTGGTGAAATCTGGAATGATGTAAAATGTTGCCAGAGCAGTGGGATCAAAACTGTGATGCATTATTATTATTATTATTATTATTATTATTATTATTATTGGCAACATGATGGTGGAGTGGTTAGCACTGTTTCCTTACAGCAAGAAGGTCCTGGGTTTGATCCCTATTCCTTTCTGTGAAGAGTTTGCGAGCTTTCCTAGTGTTTGTGTGAGTTTCCTTTGGATGCTGCGATTTCCTCTCACTGTCCACAGGCTTGTGGTTTTGGTTGATTGGATGCTCTAAACTGCCTGTGAGTATGTGTGAATGGTTAATTGTCTCTGTGTTGCCCTGTGATGAGTTGGCCTGTCCTGGATGAACCCTGCCTTAAATGGAAATGGATAAGCATATAGAATGAATGATTATTATTGTTGTTGTTTTTGTTTTTTGTTTTTGTTGTTTTCTTGTTGTTGTTGTTCTTCTTCTTCTTCTTCTTGTGTTTGTTGTTGTTTTTGTTCTCCTCTTTTTGTTCGTGTTCTTGTTGTCATTGTTCTTGTTTTTGTTCTTCTATCTCTTGTTGTTGTTGTTGTTGTTGTTGTTGTTGTTGTTATTTTAGAAGCTTTAGAACAGTTGTTTCCAGTTATTTTTCCTCCTGGTTCATGGCAAACATTGTAAGTAATGGAAAGAATAGCTGAAGTTGATTTTTCGCTTATTTTGGCGCGTAATGGCTGAAAGCACATCATTGAATGACCTTGTATGTCATGTCCAGGCTGACATGATCTTTCTTTCAAAGGTAATAAATCATTCAGCAGTCCAGCTGCTGAGAACCGAATACATCTCGTTGACCTAAAATCATAAGGCAGCTGCTTATAACAAGAAGTTTAATGCAGAACATTTTGAGGCCTTCAGTTTCATGCTAGACAACTGTAAGTATATGTAGAGCATGAATATGGACAGTTAAACACCGCTAATATGGAAGTAGAGCAGTACAAGTGTTGGCCATTGCAGAGGACAGGGGAATGCAGACGAGCCTGAGTTATGAATCGTTCACACAAGGGAGATAAAAGCTGCCAAGCCACTCAGCCAGCAGAGGATCCTCCATTAATTAAACACTTCCCACTGATTATCCCTTTTGATAGAACTTATCTCCTGAGTCAGAGGGGAGTGCTGGCCTCCATTCCAGCCTTGAGCACTTACCTAATGTGGAGATACGTCAAACAGGACCACTTTTCCGGACAGAACCATCACAGGCGGATACTCGCAGCAAGACAAATGACCTATTCTCAGCTTCCAGGTTTGAAAAAGTAGAAATTCTTCATAGTTGTGAAAAGCTCGAAATGAAAATTGCCCATTGGATTTAGATTTAGATTTTTGAGGAACATGTAATTCACATAAAAGAAGTTTCAAGGGCAACTGAACATTTCTGTCAGAATAAGGGAAATAAGGCAGCACATATCTTTCTTTTCACTCAACTCACAGCAAGTAGTTCAGTATTTCATTGCTGTCACATCCACTTCACCCCCACTTTCCTTTTAACACTTTTTAATAGAACTAGCTGCCCTACACTTTGTATGAAAGTTTCATAATGAATAGATCAATAGAATGGGTCCAGAATTCAGTTGCATTGCATCACAGTGCTTAACTTTAGTCATATGCAAAAGTTTGGGCACCCCTTCTAATTTAAGTTGTGTTGAGTTTTTTGCTGGTTTTAACATACTGGGAGAAATACATGCAGTTAGTGCAAGAAACACCACAAATACATTGAATAAACTACATTTAACACATTTATAAAACATCTAATACATATGTACATTGATGCAAAAAATACAAAATCTCAAACAAAACTGGAAAAACTCTTCGACTGCACAAGGTGTGGTCATTAGCTTCCAAGATACATTATTATAAAGTATTACAATAGCCAAGTCTAAAGAGCATTCATGAGACAAAAAAAGGTTGTGCAGCACAATGATGGAAAGGGATACAGGGAGATAACCAAACAAACCAAATAAATGTCTCAGATTCTATAGCTGGAAACATAATTTGCCAGCGGGCAGTGGTGGCCTAGCGGTTAGGACATTGCGCTAGGGACCTAAAGGTTGCAGGTTCAAGTCCTGTCTCGGGCACTACTGGGGTACTCTTGAGCAAAGTACTGTCCCACTACACTGCTCTGCTTCTTGGAAGTCGCTTTGGATAAAAGTGTCAGCCAAATAGAAAGCATATGGTTCTGCCAGTGAAAGTGACTATTTGTCATTTTGAACACACTCAAACACCACAACGAAATGTGACCATTGCATGTAACCCATCACATGGGTTGTATGGTACGTGTGTATCAGCAGCACCCGTGGAGCAGTGTAGCGGGACGGTACCTTGCTCAAGGCTACCTCAGTGGTGCCCTGCCCCGACTTCCAACCTGCATCCTTTAGGTCCTAACCACTGAGCCTCCACTGCATTTATGTTACCCCCCACCCCCTTATAATAATAAAGTTATTATTTTATCAACAACACGCATATCATGATCAAAAACTGGCTAATAAATAATTTCAGGTTGTGCTTAAGCATTTATTTTTTGACTTTTTCATATTTTGTTCATAGTTTTCCTTCATTTTCATTGCTTTATCTTTTTCTTCCTCAACCATCTGTTCTGCTACAGAATTCTCATCCAAATGGTCATGTTTTTGGGTTTAATGCCTGCTTATAAAATACATAACCACAATCTGTCAAATATGCTCTGACTGACATGATTTAAAAAGCAGTGTGTGCACCCTTAAAAACCAGGCCTGCTTTGTTGATTTGTTTTATTTGCTGAGTACCTTTATCTGATAGATTTCTGACAAGATGAAGCTTTTTGCTTTTCTTTTTTCTCTCTCTGATTGTTTGTCATCTCTTACAGGATGCTGCCAAAGATAAAGCCTGCAATCATCAAAGCTAGGTGTATGACGATCATCAAGAATGACGGATAATGCATAACACATCAAACAAGAATGCCTGACAGTGTCAAAATAGCTTTAAGTTTATCCTGGTTATTGGGTGTTGAGTTTTAAATAAGAAAAAGGCATCCATCTGGATACATGAACAGTTGCTTTTTTGTGCAGAATGAAAATTCTAGTGCTGTATCATGACTTCTGAGACTATAATGCAATATGCCGTGTAATTACCAAACCACTAACTTAATATAACTATATTTTTCCACTTTAATAATGCACTATTTTTTCCTTAGACCATATTTCTAAAGCTCATTTATTTCTGCTTTTCTGTCTATGACTGTGTACTGTCTCTTCTAGGGGTCTTTAATGTATTGCCAAAGGGTCTGTGGTTTTATTTGCTATTTCTTTAACCACACGACATGTGAAGTGAAGTGAAAGTGACTATTTGTCATTGTGAACATACTTAAGCACCACAATGACATGTGATCTCTGCATTTAAACCACCACATGTAGAGCAGTGTAGCAGTACCTTGCTCAGTACCTTAGTGGTGCCCGGGCCGGGACTTGAACCTGCGACCTTCAGTTCACACAAGGCATTGTCCTAACCTCTAGGCCTCCACTGTGCCACATTACATCCAAAATGCAGATCATCCAACCACCTGAGTTTGCTCCCACCTGCTTTGGATATAGCATTTGCTCTTAAATCAGGACATGCCTCACATTCAGTAGGTCTCACATGGACTATACACCTCACTGTAATCCTGTACCCAACCCAACCACGGCATCTCCAACTAACTCATCTATCTGTATATTGCCATTTTCACTGCGCCATTGCACATTTAGCTTATCTTTAACTCATCTGGCCTGTATATAGTGTTTGTCTGTATATATTTTTAAGAGTGTGTATTTACTGTTTAAATGGGCTATTCTGTATATTGTTAGGTTTATTGTTTAATGTCGTTCTTATTATTACAGTTTTTTTTTTACCTGTTTACATTTTATAACACATATTCTGTACTTTTGTAATATTTTTTACTTCTAAATTCCCTTAACTTTATTATTTATATAGATATAAGGAAATCTCAGGAAATCTCAGGAACGATCAGGGTACATTTCACTACATGTTGTACTTGTATAACAATGTATATGACAAATAAACCTCTTGAATCTTGAATCTTTACTTAAATACTATGATGTCATATGCTTATGTTAACTAGGTAACCACTGCAGTTGTAGCCTAGTGGACGTTCCCTTGATCAGAGGGTTGCATGTTCAAGTCTCAACCTAGGAACCATTTAGGATTCCCTTGAGCAATGTACTGTCCTGCTACACTGCTCCCTAGGTGCTGTTGATAGCTGCCTGCTGCTCCATATGTGATGGGTTAAATACAGAGGTCACATTTAATTGTGGTGCAGTTTGTGTGATGGAGTGTGTTCACAATGGCAAATAGTCACTTTCAACTTTCACTAAGGATAATTATTTAAACAGCTGTTTGCCTGTTTTAGGTTTTCACAGAGCACTTAGGACAATAACTACACGTCTCAACAGAACTAACAAACTTGCTACTAACTTTACATAAAGAAATCTTTTCTATGTAAAGGATTAGCATCAGCTCAGGTAGAATCTTGTTTGACTAGCAGCTCTTAATCCAAGTCTGGGTTTACTGATGTAACAGTTTTTTTTTGTAGACTAGAAAGCACAAGGTAAAGACTAGGTAAGAGCACCTGCCAAATGCTGTTAACATAAATGTATGAAGTTCTGGAGTAAGGGGGACCATAGAACTGTTTTCACTGTGTAAGGAGTCCCTGCTGAAAAACCTTGTGAATGTCTGTCTTATAAGATGTTGCAAGTCTTAAAGATTGATGCCAACTGAACTGAATTTTTACACTAAACAGAATGCAGACACTTAAATGAAACAAGTTCCACCTGTTTACAGCCTGATCTGCACCCAAATTAGCATAAAACTATACGGTTGTTTAAGCTTGAACATCATAATTTCCTAAACTTGTGATTTGGCCAATCACATGGTGAAGCATACTATTTCTGTTCTATATAATCATCAAAGTAATTGGACAGTGACATGATGACTATGAGGTTGAAGTGCACAATGTCGGCTTTAATTTGAGGATATTTATATCTGTATTGGTGGAACCATGTAGGAATCACAGTGTGCAAGTGTGAAAGTTTAATTAACAGCTGCCAGAAGTTTTTACGTCTGAACCTTGCTGAATAAAGACCTTTTGACTGAAGCCCTATGTGAGTAGCTGAGATCCAGATTCTTTCATTCTTAAGATAATTACCAACTATGTTAAAAGAACTCTAGATTTACACTGGTACTCTGATGCTCATTATGGCCTGTTCTTATTAAGTGGATTTGGATTCCAGTCCTCATGAGTCTGAAGCTCACTTGGAATCCCAGGATACTGCTTTTGTTGAAATACTGCTGATGCAATCCATTCATTCTGATTCACTAATGCCTCATTTTGGGGCACAATGTGCCTGTGGGGGACAGCCGTGCCTACAGGAGTTTCATTCTGACAGCTGAGACCATTAGAAACAAAGGAAAATGCCACTTGTGTTGTGATTCCCATGCAAATTGTTGGGCTTTTTCTTGGGCACCTATTTACTGCATCATGGCTTGATTAAAGTGTGTTGACATTTGTTTCTACATATCTTTGGGCAGTTCTGAAAATATACAGTATGCTCATGACACAGCTGTAATCATAATTTACACTAATAAGAACCTGGTTACTGTCTCTAGGGGGAAAACTGACATTGCACCAAAAACAGGGACACTCACCATGCTGTGTTTTATGAAAATGGTAATGGAATTTTTCAAACCTGCGTGGTTTATTGCCTTTTTCCAAACATAACATCGCTGAATAAATCTAGACCATTACACAGTGAAAAGTGCATTTATGTTATAAAGGGCCGCAGTGTGAGGTCTGACAGTCTTTATTTTCTCTTTATTGTTTAGTTTTCAAGGTCATTGTTTTCATCAGCAAAGACAAACTACTGTTGTATGGCCATGAGTTTAGGGCTGGTTGGTTTAAGTAGGAGTTGAACGGTGGTGCAGTGGTTCGTGCCGTCACCTCACAGCAAGAAGTTTCTGGGTTTGATTCCCAGGTCGGCCACGGATGCCTTCCTGTGCGGAGTTTGCAAGCTCTCCCTGTGTTCGCGTGTGATCTGTTCCCCCCTTTTCAGGTTTATTCATACAAGCAAACTCTTGATGTCTGAAGCGTCTAGTCTAGGGGTGTCCAACTCCAGTTCCGGAGGGCCGTTGTCCAGCACAGCATGGTCCCCTCTTCAAACACACTCACTAAACCTCGCAATGAACAGGTGAGTTGAACCAGGTGTGTTTGAGCAGGGAAATAACCAAACTGTTACCCTTCAGGGCCAGAGTTGGGCAACCCTGATCTAGTCCAATAACGGCACTCGGTGGCTGGTGATTCATGACCGCAGTGCCTATATTGGCGGTGATGGTAAAGCTAAAAATGATTCGAGCATCTGTCTTGCAGAGCAATAAATCATACAGCAGTAGAGCACTGCAGGCTAATGGCTTAGATGTATTGGAGTATTTTCATTTACTTTCAGTCTCCTGAGCCCCCCACTGTTTCTCTGACATTGCTGACTGCTCCCACATGGCAAATTGCTTATTGTTTGGCAGGCCGACTGGGCCGTGTCTGCTTATCGATTGCTTTCCAGTTGAATTCGTAGTGCTGACATCCATTTCTAAAATGCTAAATTACAGATCATTCACTACTTTTTCGCTTACGCTCAGACAGGAGAATGGCATTAGTACATAGTGGAAAGTTACCATTTGCTGGTAAATAACAGTTGCACTGTCATTTAACAAAAAGTACAAACAGACAAGCCGAAGCTAACTGTTGCACTGTGGATGGCATGTATTGTGCAGCTGTGGGTAACTGATAAATCTTCAACCGTAATCTAGGGCTCTGCTACATTAAGCAGCTAAAAGAGATGACCACCTGGACCTTGTTGACCACAAAGCCTGTTAGAGTAAAGTTCTTTAGCCAGCTCAGACAATGTTTTAAGGATTTAGGCTAATTGCAAACAGGCATTCAATGTGATTTATTAAAACAGTGTCACATCACATTAAGGAAAACCAAGCTGCTGGTGCCATGAGGACCCATAATCGTTCTTGGTTGCCAAGTGTGCATCTGCACGGATCTGTCAAACCTCATTTAAGCGCTCTCCCAGGTGGAGAGTTCATTCTGCTTTATCTCTGACAACACAGACATTAGTCTCTGAGGGGACCACAGAGAAGGTAGAGAGCATTCACAATGTTGACATCTGTCTTGCTCCATTAACACGCATTCCGAGAGCAGGGTCTCTAGTGTAATGAATAGGATGTGAACACATTGTAACGCTCCAAATGAGCTGTCAGTTCACTGTCATTTCACCTACTTAGCCTTGTAGCATGAGCAACCGTGCCATCAGTTAGCCAAAGCAGGACCTCTCATCGGAGTATGAGTGGTAAAGTTTAATCTTAGAGCCAGCCCTTAGGACAAATTCTTAATGGACTGGAAACAAGTGTAGTCATTGTGTGCCAAGCTGCTTCCTGTTCGCTGGGCCACTTGATTTGGTGGAGAAATAGCCTGAGAGTGGAGCCCCAGCGTGAAGTGGATATTGGTCTTTTGCCTCCAGGTGGATGCTTAATGGCTTGGAACCTCAGGTTGTGAGATGTGAAAATTGTCATTGGTTGTGGTGACAGAAACACTATCTAGCCGCTTTCTTGCTGCTCAAAGTATTGGTTCCAGCTCATCTTGTGTTCCTTTAAAATGATGCACCTGTTTCAGCAGGAGTTCAGTCCTCAGGGACCTTGAACCAGCTTATACTTCCAGGTAGATAGAGAGATAGATAAACCTCTGGATAGATGGATGGATGGATGGATGGATTAACAGACAGATAGATAGAATTGAAACGGATAGATAGATGAATGGATAGATGAATGGATGGATGGATGGATTAAAGGGAAAGACAGACAGACAGACAGACATACAGACAAAGAGATAGATGCAATTGAAAGGTACGAACGAATGATGAATAGATGAATGGACGGATGGTTGGATGAAAGGATACAGACAGACAGATGTAATTGATCTGTTGTTTTCAAAGACTGGCTTGAAAACCCATTGCATGCAGATCTCTACCACCAGGTCTACATATTAAAAAAACACTAACAGTAGCCTGATGAAAGGTTTGACTATCAGCAATTTATTCTTCTTCCTATACAGGGCTGTTTAGGGCTAGATCAGTTAACTTCATGTATTTTATCATTAAAGTACATAAACTATAGACATTATGGGTAATATTGTCAGACAAATTAATCCATGACAGAAGATATTATTGTGTTCAGCCCTGATACTTGTTGACTTTCATCTCTTCATTGCATTTCCCCCCACAAACATATGCAAATGCTTTTCGTAAGCTGACACATGGCACATGTCTGAATTTTGTCAGATGCAGTTAAAATGTGGCAGTCTTCATCTTTGTAGAACACCTCAAATGGGATCTGTATAAAAAGAACCGACGGTGTAGAACATGGCTGTCATCACTCAAACAGACTTTTGCAATCATTAGTCAAGCTTACCTTTGACCAACACCAATAATTAAAGGCTTTGTTTCGACTGTGGTTATAATTCAGTCTAGCACTGAACTACACTACACTCTCCTGTTACTGCATTTCTGGACCATGTCCCAAGGTGTCAAGGTTCAGTGCTGTAACACAGGGTCAGTATATTTAGTGTTAGAGCAGTTTTGATGGGGAAGATGTTGTTTCAAATTGTGCAGGAATCAATGAGGATTTTCTATGGCTTGCTTTATTGACTCACCTAGCCAGGAAAGTTGGATTGAAGTCACTTTACTAATGAAAATCAATCAACTCAAGATTGGTCTAGCCTCGGGAGAATATTACATAAATAAAACAGCTACCTCATTTTGTCTATGCCATCTCGATTCATCATATTGAATTAAAATTCCATGAAAAAGTCAAATTGTTGTTTTTGATGGATGTTTTGGGAATTGGGAGCACTGCTGTGGGAAGTTGTTGTATTTTTCCTCTTCTTTGATATGTAAGGCATAGACACTGTATAGTGTTTTTCAGTTTGCAGAAGCAGGTGTGAGAAAATCAACAGTATCTTCAGTGGAATCACAATTGCATACATAAGTAGCCTGCAGAACACTGCTGTGCTGCTTGGTGTTATATGTATTCCACTGCAGTGCAATCACCCATATATTTTAGCAGCATTTTCTAAGGTATAGGTTGAGCTGTTGTGTATACATTCTCTGAATGAAAGATTTCTAAATGGTTCTTGGCTTGGACATGTCAACAAAAACCTAAAGGAATCTTGAAACTGCTTTTGCTTTAAGTATTTCTGCCAATATAAACTCTCTTTACAGCTAAAGCACTTATTGCACAGGGATCCAACGTTGGGCAAATGCTGTTCATCAGATATTCATGGTCATGAAGAGCCTAATTATGGAACATGTTTCGTAGTAAATGAATCTAATCACATTGCATTAGAATCTGTCAGAAAACACAACAATAATAGGTAATCAAGACAGTGATTAACCTTATCTGTGTGCCTAGACCCTGAGCACTGATTATGTGCACCGGAACAATGATTATGAATATGCAATGTAAAAATGAACAAGCATATTCAAATGATCTCAATTCAAAAGCATGCATTAAAATTTTTTTATCATTTCATGATGGATTATCAGGACTTGGAATACAGAACACCCCAACCCTCCAATTCTTAGCATGATGCTAGCCAGCACAGGTATTTTTTAGTCATTGAAAGACAATTGGGAGTTACTTGTCTCTTTCAAGCCTGTTGAGCCTTAAAAGCAGTTCAAAAAGATGTGGGGGTTCTTCTTATGACCTATCAACATGGGTAGCATCATGTGATTGGTGGAGTCCAAGCTAGTGGGTGGGATATGACCAAAATGGGGGAAAAAGTGGTTGGAGTTGGAGATACAAGGTTTTGTTATGAGGAAAAGGACCTGTTTGCGTGCAAAGTGAAGATGCGCGAGCACTTTATTCACTGGAGCAGCACTGTTCTACCTAAGCCTTTTCGGTGCCATTAGTGCACTTTGAGCATGCACTTGTGTCAGTAACCAGCGTTGTCGCACCTTAATTTGATGCTTAAATATGGTTAAATAATATACCTCTGATTTTAGAAGTGTTGTATTATTAGGTCAAAAACGCAATGTCATTTCACTGCCTTAAAACAGCAATGTGGCGACAGTGTGCCCAGCCTTGCCTCATTTAAAAAGCACCTCTCCTACTCCTGACACTGGCAAAAACGCTTTGTGTCTCGCTTTCAGCTGGTGCAAAATAGGACCCCATATCTTTCTTGAGCGAATGCTGAATAACTCTACACACAGTCATTTTGGACTTTAATGCAAGGGATATTAGAAAATTGATGAGTGGATGGAACATTGATTTATGCTGTTTCTCTTGCCGGGACAGAAATAGAAAAGAGAATATTGTATCAGTTTGGTTCTCCATCAGTGTCCTCCACTGACACAAGACGTATGGATGTGGACTTAATGAAAGTGTCTATCAGACCTGGGTAGAAACTTCACCCCAGGAAGCTCCTTCAGTTGTTCCGATAGGGAAGCTTTAATCTGTCATTGTCTGAAAGTGCCGCTGACAGATACTAATCTAGGACTGAAGCTACTGAGAGTATTTAGAATATTAGGCACCAAAGTGCAATGAATCCAGCAAGATGCTTCCAAAAAAGGTTTTATTTGTCTCATACATAGTTATACAAGCATGTAATCAAATTAACCCTGATCGCTGCTGTGACTGTGCATTTTAAATCATAACGTTTAATAAAATAATAAACAGTTTATTATACAACAAAAGAAATTAAGAAAGCCAAATCTAAAGTTATACAAATTATAAAAGAAAAATATATTACAGAAGAAATGAATATTAGATGTAAACAATAACTGTACATTGAGTGTACATGTGAAATGATTGTAACATTGTTGTGAACATATTTTTGGGTGAAAACACAAAGGCAGGTGTACAGCAGGCAGGTAGAATGTGCATTCTATTATGTGATTGTAAGTTGGGGGTTATTAGAACAGTTTAAAGCTGTGGGGGTGTGACCTGGTTAGGGCGTCTTAGCCTGAGTCTCTCTGCTTTGGCCCTGTAGACTCCTGTAGCGCTTGCCTGATTTTAACAGTTTGGCATTGCAGGTGCCATGGTGGGGCTTGTCGGCGATGATTCACTAGCTTTTGCACTTTATTAAGTCTTTAAGCAGAGAGTTGATCATTTCGGGAGCACTTAATGAGAAATCAATATTGTCTGTTTCATTGCCAGTTCAAGTTAAGTGTTAGGTTCAAGCGATTTAAAGATAAAGTAATAGACTGTGTGATAATGTGGTTATTGTTAATAATACATACCCTGGACAAGCGCTGTAGTAACAGGGGAGGGAGGAGAGTGGTTGTGAAAGTTGGCAGTGTTATCTTATAATGCTGGACAATGAAGTGTGAAATCATTTTAAAAGGGGCTAATGTAATTATTGTGAATTATGAATTAATGCATTATGGACTATCCATGCATGTAATTGTTTTTGGATTTGACTCTACGTCTGGTGACTACAGAGCACCTTGGTATAGTGAAGACGTAACCCTGAAACTCCGTTCATGTAATTTAGAAGCAATATCACACACAGAGGTGAGCGTTTGCAAAGCCGTTCTTTGTACCCAGTGGATGAATCGTAGCATGGTTAGACTTTTAATTGAAAAAAATGCTCTGTCTACCACTTTTGATTGTCATGTACATGTCTCTGTGTTCATTTTCTCCTGCTTTAACTGATGTAAAATACTATTAAATCTCTCTAAGGACATTCATTTGGATTTAATTAGCAACTGCAAACAAATACTAGCTCATGCAGCCGTGAGAAGTGGAAAGGTACCATATGTTCTGGCTGTTCATCTGTGCCAGGAAGCTGAAGGATGATCCTTTCCATTGGTGTATCCAACATCTTTTAGACTGAGTAAGGAGACTGTCACTGTCACCAAAAGTTCCCAGTTGGAGGCTTCAGTTCATGATTAGCTCCCAGTGAATACATTAACACATTAATGCTCACTGACCAAGGATCCACCAACATACACAAACAGTATTCCCACCACATGGCCTCAAGAAGCTATTTGCAATGGTGATCACCTTATAAAAAGAACCCAAACAGATGGGTTGGAGGAGCTTCCTGACTGTTGATAGTTCCTGTCCTGTACCATTAGGGGCTTTCCAAACAACATTTTAATGCACCATACCTTCAGCATTCTGAACACGTAGAGGGCCGTAAATGAAAAAGCACTCAATTCAGCATAGTGATGCTTTCCTGTAGCAGTTCATTTCTAATAATACTTGATTTGATGTCTTCTACCACACATAAACAACGGTCCCTAAATGGATCTTGATTTAGATATTGTTCTTTAATAAAACTTTAATTAGAAACCTTCACATAAACAGTACTTCACTAAAATGATACAAAACTCTTAATTGTGTGAGAAGAGAAATGCTAATTTGATTCAAATTATTGATATAAAGGCCCACCCAATCAAATACAAAGAATTTTTTTTTTTTTTTAAGATGGACTTTAAGGAAGATAACATTTTGATTAGTTTCCTCCAGTTGCTGCTTCGTGTGGCAGCGCTGCTGTGGATGTATTATAAATTAGCAGCTTCAGAAGGAAAATATCAAAAGTCACAATTCAAAAGGTGCTCAGGTTTGATGCTGGAGGGTCCAGCACGGTTTGGTAGTTCTACTTCTCAAACACACTCACTAAACCTGGAAATTAACATGTACATTGAAAAAGGTGTATTTGAGCAGGGAAGACAGCAAACCTGGCCTCCAAGATCAGAGTTTGGCACTTTTGATGTCGATGTGTAGTGCAAAGGATGCTGTTTTTTTTTTAACCCTTTTTTAATCACAAATGTGACATTATGGTTATAGTTATTTAAGCAGTTGTTTTACAAAAATTCACTAAATAGGTATTGTTTTGCTTTGCTTTTGCTATTACATCTCAGCTGTCCAAATGTTGATCAGTTTATTGAGTTATTGTGTCCACCTGCAGACAAATGCTTGAAATAGGAGTGTTTTGTATTGACAGGTGTGTTCATGTTAAACCTGTTTCCTCACTAATGTATGGTTGGTGCCTACATTTACATAGTCTTGCTATTTTTCACTAGCTTGCCCACATATTTTTTTTATCTTTCATAATATTTCAGCCCATGCTGCAAGCATAGCTCACTGTGATGGCCTCCAATCTGAGTTGTCTTTTGAGTGTGTTTTGCAGGTTTGGTGTTCGGGAGAGGGAGGGGTGGCTTGCTGATGCTGGACACCTGGGAGTTCTACTCTCAGGTGTCTAAAAGCTTAACAAAATCTGGCAGTTGCTGTCTCTGCTTCTCTGCTCCTGACCTCCTCAAGACACCAGTTTTGCTTCTTGGAGAGTTTTGCTGTAATACAACGCACCTGCACTTCACTGCCACACATTCACACCTTGCTTACACTACTGATATTGCTAATTAATGTTCATACGGCTCATTTTTGGCTTTACTTTTTACTAAACTTGACTGATGCCTGGCCTGCTTGTTTTCCGAAACTCCCAATTGCCTTTGGATCATAATTATGTCTCTCATGTTTGATTTTAATGCACACTGGGCAGCATCATGAGAGCTGACTTCAAGTCACAGAAGAAGGCAGTGTGTCCAACTTTCTGCTCACCATCACACAGTTCCAAAGTAAATATTTTCTCAGTATAAACCTCGCCATGTTGATGGATGCATTAGACAGATAACAGGCCTGTTTGCTATCATGCCAGCCTGGTAAAAAATTGTGGTCTATCCTATTTTGAGGCAATGCATTGCTTTATGAGCAATGAAATTCCAGAGTGTGTGCGAATGTCCTAACCAGTAAGGGCAGTGGAGACCTAGTGGTTAGGACCTTGCCCTTGTGAATTGAAGGTTCAAGGTTCAAGTCCCAGTCTGGGCACTTGAGAAAGGTACCACCTCGTTACACTGCTACCTGGGCACTGTTTTTAGCTGCCTGCTGCTCCGCATGTGCACTTGTGATGGTTAAATGCAATGTAATAGTTTTCCAGCCCTACAAATCAACTATATTCGTTTATACATCTACATGCTTTGTTCTAACTGCTTGAAAACAATATGTTCTATATAGGACCTATTTTACACCAGCAGAAAGCACAACACAACGTGGTTTTGTTAGTTTAATTCCAGTGCATTTCACCCCATATGTACACGTTTTCAAAATAACAAAACATTTTGAGCATTTTCCGCTTCTAGGAGTGATGCTTTTTGAATGAGGCGAGGCTGGGTGCATTGTCGGTGCATAGCTATTTTTCAGGCACTTCCTTTTTAAGTCATTGTGCTTTTGACCAAATACCACATGTAGGGTCAGTGGAGTATTATTAAATGATATTTAAGTGGAACGTTTCAGAAACATATCTTTGCACAATGCTTGTTACGGACACTGATACACGCACCACACTTTTTGCACCATGTGCAGGCATGAAGACAATGGATTCCAATGGATTTAGACACACCTATACATGTTAGTTGCACTTTGAGTTAGATTGTCAAAATAGAGCCCATAGACATGTAATTACTGGCAATTACACGCATTCACTTAATTTATCAGCTCCACTCACGATATAGATGCACTTTGTAGTTTACAATTAAAGATTATAGCCCATCTGTTCGCATGTGCATAATTTGCTGTCCCCCCATTTACCCCATTTATCAATGGAACAACGAGTATTATTTGGGGGGGGTGGGGGGGTGGGTGGATGATTCTCAGCACTGCAGTGACATTGACATGGTAGTGATATGTTAATGTGCACTGGGCTGGTAGAGAAGCAGAAGATAAAATGTGTGTACCGAATAAAGTGTCCAGTGATTGTATATTTGTTTTGTTTGTCAGGAAATCTGTATAGGTGGCAGAGCAGTCATTTCCCATGACGCTGTTAAATTAAAATGACACCCTGAAATCAACAGACCATTTGGCTCAAATTGTGACTAAATAGCTGGCTGGGTTTAGGAAAACACACATTTACTTTGCTTTTTACATCACAGCAGGCAAATAAATACAGGTTTCCTCTGGGCGTATGACCTTATGTGAGTGGCATAGTGTTGCTGAGGGGGAAAGATAAGCACCTTTATGGAGAAATAAATGGTGGGTCTGCAGCCCTGGTCATTCCACACACTGCTCTAAAATGTGTGCAGATGTGCAGTGCTGGAACAGAGCATGGGTATGGAAGCTCAAACAGTGATGGTGAACTGACCGGCTTTGCTTAAAGTGTAAGTAAGTCAGCAACATCTCAAATAAAGTGTCTTTTTTCCCAAACTGATGATTACTGTGTGCTGTACTTTTAATGTGTTAATTCGTTTATTTAAAGAATAGTTGCAAGGCATTTCGGTAGACTCCAGTGTTTTTTGCCTCTAACACAGCTGACTCTGCTCATTAGCTAATTAAAGTCTTTAATGAGATAAATCACGAGTGTTAGAGTTGTGGAAACAAGTAAATCATCCATCTTTGCTGTCTTTTTTAGCACAATAAGCAAGTTTTCACCGGTTAAACAAAACTTTGAATCCCCAAAAAGGTAACTTTACCAGAGAAGGAAGAAAATGTCCAACTTCCACTGTAAGCCAAGCTGTTTTCTAAGAAGTTTTAGGCCATGTCTATTGGTCTTGGTCATGAAATTATGACAAAGCGTAAGCAGCAGCTGTTTTAAATGATGTAAAAGGCAAAAAGAAAAATAAAGATTATTTTTCTCTGCCGTCACCAAACTGGTAGTGTGCTTGAAATGCTTGCAACTGCTGCTGCCATGTTGCTTCAACTGCTGTGTTGATAATGGTCCACTATCAAAATAATATGTGGTCAGCTGTAGTCTTGTAGTGGTTTTTCACCAATGGACTCGGTAGAGGGGGTTGTATAGCAAGTTCATTTTATTTATATGGCGATGATGTTGTCAAAAAGCAGCTTTACAGAATCAGGTTCTGAGCCCCTAATGAGCAAGCCAAATGCAACAGAGGTGAGGGAAAAGTCCCTAAGTGGTGGAAAGAAACCTTGTGAGGAACCGAGGATCAGAAGAGGAAACCATCCTCTTCTGGTCAACATTGGATAGCAATGGAAACAATCTCAGTTTATAGAGGTGGCACCAATTAAAAACCTATAGCATGGAGTAACATGTCTAGCATATGCATAAACATGAAGTAGATGGAGATGGTCTGTGGTGGAGAAGGCCCCAATAATGGGTGATCTGGTTGTGGGAGACAAGAGGGAGCAGTTGCTAGTCTATAGGTGGATCAAGATAGGGCTGTCCATTAGGGGTTCTTCTGAGCAGGAGTGAGTGGGTTCCAGCCATAAGTACCTCCAACAACAGCTACAGTCAGTATCTGCAGACCCATAAGGACACCTATAGGGTGAATTTAGGTTCAAGATATTGTGTATACCTAATAAACTCATTCATGCATATTGGTCCTTTCAAATGTTTTTCTCCTCCCAAAACTCCTGCTTCTGGGCGATTACAAATTTACTTAAATTGCTTTCTCATTTGCCTTTGAATGTTTCATATTTTAAGACAACTCAAATCACACCTTGCTTGTGTTTTACTGCAGTGTGCATCTGGGTTGGTAAGGCAAAAATTCATGTTTCGACATGATATTAGTCACAAGCTGACAGGTTTTCTCCAATATCATCCCACTCCATGTAAGCATTACATCACTCCCTTATGATCAAAAATGCATGAAACAGCTGCATATCTCAGACAGACTGAGACCTAACAGTAAAAGGGGAAAAAAAGTGTGATCAAGTATGTCAGTGCAAGCTCGCTGACAGCCTTTCTCCCCAGGGAACAGGATAACTATAGGGAGAGGAATGGTAATGCTACAGGAGACCAGGACAATAAGGTTAAATTTAAAACCGTGCTTTGAAGTCAGTTATGAAGTCTAAGAGCAAACCTTTGATTTTCACACGATCTTATTACTATACCTTCCTGTATGTACTATACAAAGCATGGAAACTGCAAACATTTGTGGGCTGTTCTGCTTTCTTGATGGAATGCAACTTATAAAAATGCCAAAATGCATAATTGATTTGTTTGCTTGTTAAATTAGATGTTAGAATGCCACTCGTGTCTGCACTTGACATTAGTAAGCGTGGCTTTTCAAAAGTTAGTTGTGGTGTAATTAAGATGTTTCTCTATTTGTGAGTGCTTCCCTCACATTACATAATTGCCTACTAACAAGGGGCACTGGCATCCCATTAAAATGAGGGCAAGGCGCTACGGAGGTCATGTAGTTAGTGATCTAGCTTGGGTCACAAAAAAAGATCTCTTTTTGGTTTTAACCAGCTTCTCTTGCTGGCGTCACATGTAACCAAGTGAAAGTAAAAGTGGCTATTTGTCATTGAAAACACACTCAAGCAACACAATGAAATGTGACCTCTGCATTTAACCCATCACACATGGAGCAGCAGGCAGCTATCCACAGCACCCAGGGAATAGAGTGGCAGGACAGTACCTTGCTCAAGGGTACCTCAGTAGAGTCAGACTTGAACCTGCAAGTCCCAAGGGCAATGTTCTAACCACTAAGAACTTACTCTCACTGCCCAAATACAGCAATGTATCAGATTTATTCAAAGTCAGAGTGAACTTTGTCATCTCAAACATATACAAGTATTCAGAGAGACCAAATGGTGAGGGGTCCACAGTGCACACAACAGAAGTTGTAGTTAGATTTACAAGACAGTCTAATATCATTTATTTGATGGTTTGTTGGTTTAATGCAACCTTAACTAAAACTCACTAGCTTTTGCATAGTCTCCTGGCACTATCTGCATATAGTTGTACTCGTTTTACTCACCTTCTTGACGCTTTAAGGCTTTTGTATGCCTTTCATTCTTCCCCAGCCACAACATCAGGTACAAATAAAAGTCAGGAAATCTGATTCTTGTCCACATGTCCATGTCCATGGACCACTGATTCTTTGGTAAGTTGTAACCATCACTGTTGAGTGCTGCCTTTAATTTGCTGCCATGTTTTTTCCGTTGCTGGAGCCAGTGATGTTGCAGCATGTTTTGTCACACAGTCTGACTGATTAAGGGCATGGACAGTGACCTCAGTACGTACCCTGTACCATCTGAATTTACTCTGTTTGACTAAATGGAAATGTCAAATCGATTCACTTGGCATGTCACTTTTACACAGGTGTGAATGTGAATGCAAAACTAAGGTGCATATTGTCTCACAGTAATGTGTGGCATAAATTAATTAGTTTCATATGAAAATAATTTTTTTTTGCATGTGACTCATGACAAGTTCAAGTTCAGTTTATTGATCATATGTATGTTAATGTTGGGCAAACAGTACAATAAAATGTGCTGGACAGGAAGAACCAGTAAACTCAGCAGAAGAACATGATAGATAAAAATGAATATAAAATAAAATAAAGAAAAAAAGAAAATTTAAAAAGAAAAAAGAAAAATGGGAAAAATATATATATCTATAGGGCAAAATAATTGAGAGTATAGAGAAATAGAGTGGCAGTGGTGGTCTGTTGGTTAAGACCTTTGTGAACAGAAGGTTGCAGGTTCAAGTCCTGACCTGAATTCCACTGAAGTACCCTTGAGCGAGGTACCATCTACACTGCTTCCCAGGGGCTTCATATAGCTGCCCACTGCTCCACATGTGCACGTTATTGGTTAAATTCAGAGGTCACATTTCATTGTGGGAAACTTTGTGTGTTATTGAGTGTGTTCACAATGACAAAATAAGTGTCTTACACATTTCACATAATGCCTTAATCAAAATTTGAAAATCATAAACTTTGGGCTGAAGTCTGAACCATGGCGTACACACACTTTCAGCGTGCAGAAAGAGTTGGATTGAGAACCTGACTGAGTGGAAGTGACGGCCTTTCACAAACAGCAATCACATCGATCACCTCATTCTTTCACCTCAGCGGGAGGATAATAATCGGATTCAGCTTCGTTCCTGGTCCGCTCAGATTCAGCTGTCCACTTCCTCTGTGGTGCTGATTTAGCCCGTCACAAGCAGAATGCACTTCTGCACACATCCATCTTCATGCAGTACTTGAGCTTTGGCTGGGGGCTTGTGGTTTAAGTGTGTGCGGCGCGGCGGACGGGGCGTTGCAGAGAGTGTATGATGGTCCATTAGGAGAGGTCCAACTGGGCAGCTGGGTCAGGCTGCATCATGTGACAGGCTGATTAATAGCTTTCAGCGCGCGCTGGGCCGTGTAGATGGTGGAGAGGGCATGGGCATGGAATAGAGAGGCCTGCAGGTTAAGCCCTAATGCCCGTGTGATTGAGTCTCCATTTGGCATGGCAGATCGAGTATTCACCTCTAGAGTCCAGAAACTAGCAGCAGAGCAGAGTGGTTTAGCTACTTTGAGAATATGTGGGAAAATGCCGGACCTTTGCCTGCTTGCCACAGCTCTTCTGGGTGTATGTGTACTTTTGGTGTGTGATGAAAAATTTTTGTTGACCCTTGGGTGTAGGCAAACTTTTTTTTTTGGCCAGGGTTAAAGCATCCTTGGTGGTGATGCATGGTTAATTGCCAGATAGCAATGCGTAAACATCTGTTGTTGTAAACCAATGCTAGTCAGGATGGCCGAGCAGGTTACGATCTCTTTTGAAGGAATCCCACTTCTCACAAGATGTTTGGGCAGTGGCAGCTTAGTGGTGGGCAGTGGTGGCCTAGTGGTTAGGCAATTGCACATGTGATCTGAGGGTCACAGGTTCAAGTCCTGGCCCAGGTACCAGGTAGCCTTGAACATGGTACTGTCCTGCCCAGTGTCCCTAATAGCTGCCCCCTGCTCAGTGTGTTGATGGGTTATGGGTTAATGGTCGTCTATAAATGTGTAACTCTGATTTATGTCATTGTATGTGATTGAGTGAGTTCACCACAACAAAGTGACCTCTGCATTTAACCAAACGCATGTACACACGCGAAAGCACTGGGCAGCTATCAACAGCATCCGGGGACCAGTGTAGCAGGATTGTAGGCCACATTAACCTGTACTGCTATGCAAAGTTTCTTGGAAACCAAGCATTTGGCACAGTCAGTGTAACCTCGGTGTAGCAGCTAATCCACCTAACATTTTATCCCTGTATAAATTAACAAATATTTTGAATATCATTTTACTGGTATGTCACGGTCTGCCCTACCTTGATCATTTAATCACATAATTTACCACCCTTTAAAAAACCCTGGTTATATCTGTGCAGCAAAAGCAAACTGAGGGACAGCAATTGTGTTGAAACAGCAAGTTTAATTACTGGGTTGTAATCTGACTGGCTTATCAGCAGGCCTCACTGAAAGAAAAGTGCATGATTCAAATGCTGCTTGATTCAAATGGTGATGACTGAAATGCAACAATAAAATGTCTTATATCAACACAATTCTTGGAAGAAAAAGTAAGCTGAAGCATATTTTATTCTTCTGCTAATGACTGGCACACATTCGAGTCAAAGCCATCACTTTTTGCAGCGCCGGCCCAATTCGTTTTGCGACTTCACTTGAAAAATGAACCAAGATGCTTGTTTGCCAGGTGGGAACAGGTTCCCATAAACCGCAAATGCATTTTACACTGATGTAACAAATTCAATATACACACACCAAACAGCCATAACATTGACACCACCTGCTTAATATTGAGTATGTCCCTCTCGTGCTGCTGTTGTGTTGTGATTTTTAGTTTAGAGTGGGTGATCGATGGGGTAACTCATTTATACACTGCAGTGCTCGGAGTCAGGGATAGCAGTCAGGGTTTATGGCAGGAAGTAAGTGCGAGAGTGTGCAGTTAAACAGATTTTATTAATGATAAACAAAAAAAAAACAAAAACAAAGACTGAACATTAACACAAAATAAACATATGAATACATGGACAAACAATTACAACAGTATGGCGATATGATAACACATACCAGAGTAACATCACAGGGGAAGATAACAGTGGAAAATAACAGCACAACTGAGAACCAACAAGGGTATGAACCAAACACAGGAGCTTATATACTGCACATACGTAAGACACAGAACACCTGGAGGAGACATGGAATGAGGGACAGGTGATCTGAATGCAAGGGCTGGGCTAAGGCGGGGCTTAAATGTAAACATACAAGACAACAAACAACACAAGACATGAGGAATGACAGTACCAAAACAAAACAAACCAGAAGACAATGCACACTTGTGAAGATAGCAGTACAGCTAATCACTTGACTATATGAATTTAATATAGTAGATAAACATAGTGGCTTTAAACTGTATAGTGTTTGTTTTGGTTTTTCATGTGCTTCCCTGTCTAGTGTCTAAGTTAGTCACTCCCTAGCCACGCCTTGTCTCCGCCCTCGTCAGCTGTTTCTCATTCCCTGTCTCCTCCCTGTGTCAGGTGTTGCTCGTTTGTATCCCTACTTAACCTCCCGTGCTTTTCTCAGTCCTTGTCTGTTCTCTGTGATTACCATGCTGTTTGTCTTCTGTTACCCTGGTAGTTCATCTTGTGTGAGTCCTGGTTATGTTCCTTAGTCCTTTTGTTATTATTCTTAGTTTGGTTCTGTGTGTTCGTCTGTTTAAATAAACCTCAAAATACTAACCATCTGCGCCTGCTTCCAACCACTCAAAATCATGACAATTTGACTAAATGATGTGTGACAATTTAATGAACCCATTCGGTTAAAAAATCTCATTTTTGAATAAATGTTTTTATAAAAAAAAAACCACTTCTCAGCCATACGATGTGATTTAAAATATTTCTTCAGATTCAAATTTCAGAGAATATTTGGACTAAAGTAAATCTGCTTTTTCACACATGGGCATGAATGGCATGAGCTCAAACAATGAATTGTTGTCTTTTGGCTGTACGTTTTGTTGCTTTGCTTACAGCATTCCAACATTATGGTCATTTTGCACAGGATAACACTCACACGATTCCAGAAGGCTTCACACAGTCTCTTTTCCAAACCCTCCACAGGATATTGCTTTGTTTGGGTCTTTGAAAGCCTGCGCTACAGTGATTAGTATGGGGTGTTTGTGTTTGGAGCATTTCTCAGCTGCCGTGACAGCTGCGAGCGAGGTGCTGCGGAAGGGCCAGAGGAGAATATTTGCTGTGATGTGATTACTTATCAGATCCCCATTGTCGCTCATTAAATTGGCCATGACTAACAGGCCAGCTCAAGGACAACTTTTGCCTTGACATGCTTGATAGCGTACACGTTACAGGCACTGAGATCCCTCTGTGATGTTTACACTGTGTGCCTGAGCTTATTATACACCGCCCATGCTTCCAGATCCAGAGGGATGGATGTGCTCCATACATTCTGGATGGATGCGTTCCAGTACACGTCAGACTCTGCCGAAGCATTATTCTGGACCATCCCTTTTCAAGAGTTTTATGACTCACTGAATGAAAGGCGTTCCATCTGTTTATCCTTTCATCCAGCTCATCTTTAATTTTCATAATGGGCTTGCCCCTCAACACCTCAATCTGTTTCTGTTTAACAGCTGCTTAAAAAAGCTGCTCTTTAAAGCTGCCTTCAGGTTTAATCATATTTCGATAAATTGCCTGCATACGGGTTCGTACACCCAAAACGACCTGTCATTGGAAGTACTTTTCCTACCTCCATGACTCATAACTTATGTTACAACTCCTGACGGAGCCTCGTATCAGCATGACGGTGGGCTATAAAGCGAATTAATCATGCAGTACCAGGGATTGACACAGACTAAAACATTTTATACATGTTGTGGGAACATTCTGAAGGGCGGCTGCTAAAAAGGTCCACGTTTCCAGATTGTTACTGCTGTTTTTTTTCCTACACTACAATTTGGATGTAGAGGCAATGGCTTATTAGTCAATTTCCCTAACCACTGGTCCACAGCAGCTTATTGTCTTTGTGGTGCTTTGTGTCAGCTAAGTTCTCTTATATCAGCAAAGTGCAGTATTCAGGGGAGAGTGGTGAGAGTTATTGTTCCTCAGCTTGTTGGCCAGCACTGCATTAGAATTCCCTGGGAGAAGTTTCAACTGGCTTAAATGGTTAGCATGTGCCATCCAATGAAGTTGGGTCAAGAATTGAAGTTGGGTCAGGGGACATGTTCTTAATCTACGCTGATGACCAGTGGTGGGTGGAATAGCCTAAACCCCTACTCCTGTAAAAGTATTGTTACTTTAGCAAAAGTGTCCCATAAAAGTAAAAATATCTTTACAAATGATACTAGAACTCTGAAGAAAAAAAGAGGAATTTTTGCATTTCTGCATTATTTATTGGTTTTGATGTAAAAAGTCAGAGTAGTTTAGTGTGAAATGCTCCGTTCTAGAGAGACTTACCCAGAACTGTTGGCAGTGATGGTTAGAAAAAGCAGAGGGGTAATTGATCATCCAGCCTTTTTTAGTCAATAGTGCAAAAGTTAGCATCTGTCATAGCAGGGGTGCGCACCAGTGACCATGACATGGCTGACTTGCATATGTGTAAATGTGCCATTGACATGGAGCAAATACGGAGGCATATGCTGCCGTCATGGCAACGTCTTTTCATGGGAATCCGATGGTTACTTCAGCAAGACAATGCCAGGCCTCCTTTTGACAAAAAAAATCAATTCATGGTGGATTGGTACAATTTTGTTTTCTGATTAATCTCTTTTTTGTTTTCATCAGCAATGCAAATAAAAGCACAGGCGATCCATAAAGGTTCATTAGTTGTTTTAAGTAAGATTTTAAATAATTATTTTTGTGTCATAGTCCTCGCGACCTCAGTTCCCACCATCACTTTTACAGTTATGATGAAAGTGGAAATTGGATTTTTATGTTTCACTTCACCAAACCACCCTGAATGACTTTATTTACATCGCACACAGCCACACACATAACATGCATTACTTTCTAAATGTTAAGGCCTAAAATGGCAATAAAAAAAATCAATAAAAAATTTATCTGAATAGATTTGGTCGCTGTCAGAGAAAAACCTTACATTGTCAGAAGGTATCTTCACAGGAGAAGCAAACAGAAACATCTAACTTTGTGTAAACAGATTATTCCATGCCATTCTGGACTATTTCTATTGGTCAATTTATCAGGAAAAGTTCACACATTTGGTCAGCTACTGTTTTTATGGGATGCCAAAAACCCCCAAAGACAAGGATTTGTTCCAACAGCGTTGACGTGCATACTCATAGAGCCGCTACACTTTCGCTGCAAGTTTTTGCTAATGAACTATAGTTGATTTATGTAACCTCTGTGCTCATCAGCCGTCAGCCAAGTTCCAGCCCTCTAACAGTAACATGTTCTTTTCCTTTAATGTTTTTTTTATTCTCATGTCAAAGTCTTTTCCATACCTGTAATATATGTGAACTACATGAATATCTATGCCGGCTTTTGCGAGTGACAGTAATTTCAAACTAGGTTCGACAGTCCGAAGCTCGTGCACTGCATAAGTTGGCATACAAGCACTGCAAAAAAGGGAGCAGGCAGCAAGCCGTTCAGATCCAGACTGATTGGACAGGTGCCTGAGGCCACGTGAAACCTTCCTGCAAAAAGGAGGCATCCTTAGTCCCAATGAGGCAACAGTAGTGGAAGCTGCAGTCAGCAAGATTAAATAATAGATTGACTGTAAATCAATGGCCAACTGGTGCTTTTTTTGGAGGGGGAGGGGCTCCCAGATAAATCTTCCCTAATCTACCCTCTGCAGGTGTCCCCGGCTACCCAGGTAGTGAGTCAAAACGACATCCCTCCAAATTACATAGCAAATTACATAGTAGATAACCCAGCCATGATGCACAGCACTGAGTCCAGTTTAAAAGCTTAAGCTCATACCTTCACTGCTGCACTGTGGGTGGTAGTGAAACTTTAAAAAAAAGCCTTGGAAATAAAGAAACTCAGAAAGGGTCGGAAAAACACGAGAGCATGAGAAGGTACGCAGGCACAACAGGCACAAAATAGTGGACTGTGCAAAACTGGGTTCCATCAATTAATCCCTATGTGTGGCTAATCTGAGGATGACTCATGTTGGCTAAATCAGTGTCTCCTAAATACAAACCTAAGAAAAAAATCCACCATAAATAGTTTCTCTAATGGTGTCACATTTTCAGAGCATTCACTGCATCATAATCATATTTTCCCCTTTTTTACAGAGAAATGGAATTCGCTGAATGTGAGCGGCAAATCATTGACTTTCAGCTTAACCCTTTTTTGCGGCAGAGACATGAGTGTACATGCTCAACGATTTTCTTACTGCGAACGCTGGTCTAGTAGGACTTGCATGTGTTGCTGTAACTCAGTGAACAAGAACGGATGCCGTTATCGGTTTTAATAAATAATTGAGCCGTTTTCAGGTTTGTGTTACAGGAATAATGTGTTGAAGGCAGAGGTTCGGGCCAGTGAAAGTGGGTTAGGATCAAATCACTGATCTTGTCTGATAGAAATACTTGCATTCGGTAAGTCAAATGGTGTAATACAGCTGGTGTCTTACCTCGCATATCTTAACCTGTAAAGTCCTATTTCAAAAGACGTGATAAATAATTGAAAACTATTCACTGTCATATGCTATGCTGCAGAGTTGCCTCCACCCACACACTTCAGTCCTCACCTTCCTCCAGCACCTTTTCTCTCTGTCTTGGGAGATAAAATAGCAATAAACTGATAATGTAAGGACTGATAATTGACACTTAAGTCTCTTTCGATTTTCTTCAAGCATCAGTATTGTTATTTCTTTTCATAGATGTGCCAACATATTATATATAATTAATTATCAATGAGCGTGTCATGCAAAATAAGGGACCCTTTTGCACTCATACTGGCCTGAAAGCGAAGAAGCAGAGCTTTGTAGACCTGTTCACCTGAATGTAGTTCACAAGCAGTATAGCAACTGTTAATGAACATGCTCCCTGTCTTCTCTATTGGGGAACACACTGTAAAAAAAAAATTGCAAAAACACTGGAGATGATACCCTCAAGGCCAAGTCTCCAGTGCCTTTACTTGTGGAGCATTGTTGTACAGTTACATTTTTATGTTTGATTGATTACATACATCATGTGAAGACTCCAGGCCTTTTTATTTTATCTTTTAAATAGGAAAAGTGACTATTTGTCATTGTCAACACACTCAAGCACCACAACGAAATGTGACCTCTGCATTTAACCCATCACACTTGCACATGTGGAGCAGCGGGCAGCTATCAACAGCACCCTGGGAGCAGTGTAGTGGGACCTTGCTCAAGGGGACCTCAGTAGTGCCAGGACTTGAACCTGCGACCTTCAGTTCACAAGGATAAGGTCTTAACCATTAGGCCACCACTGCTCACACTAGGCCACCACTGCCCACTACACCTGGATGTGTATGGTTGTACCCTTTAAGGACACATTTATCTTGTTTGCACCTTGAAGGACCAACGTTTGCCAGAAGCGTGTACCTCTTTCTGACAGTGCACACTTACCACATAGCACATTCTCATGAATTATTATTCTTAATCACATGCCAATAGATCTTTATCTATATTTCAGTAGCACCTGCTGCCAGTCAAAAAGGGTTCTTTTTTAATAAATTTTTTTTTTTTTTTACATTTTTACATGACTCTTTAGGGAACTAAAATGGTTCTTCATTGACATCACACTGCACCTTTTCATATATTGTTTTACGACCTTCAGTAAAATATCTGTAGTCTGTATAGACTGTAGTGTCAATCAACTCTCAGTAGACCTTCAACACAACATCAGCTCAACTGGCTAAAGGCTGAATGTATTGATTACTTTTGCATGGTAACAAGCATTTTAAAAGCTCTCTCGCTGCCTCTTGTAAGTCTGATGACAGTAGTTTGCAGTTTGCATGCCCACAGTTATTTATGTTCAAATGGTAATTATTGACAGTTTTTAACATGATTTATGGCAACATTGCTGACCTAGCGGCTCAGCTGCCTTTAGTGCAACAAAGCGCTATACAAGTCACTGTGTGTGCGTGTTGTGTGTGTGTGTGTGTTTGTGTGTGTTCTCACATAGGCATAAAAATACTTTACCCTAAGGCAAAATACAAGATAGCTGTAACTCTGTTATGTGGTCAGAAAGAGAAACAGATCACCACTACCATAACTTCTGCCATGACCTGACTGTCTGTACGTGTGCGCCTGAAACCTTTTAAACATCAGATCGTACTTAAACTCTACAAAATCTCCAACTATAAAATCTAACGAAGGATTTTATGTCAGTAAATATAAAAATGAGATGCATGATCACTATTTTCTGAATTCACTGTAGAACTTTATTAGATTTCATGTTATTTAAGTAGCCATTGGAATATAAATAGTCAACTGAGGCTTTTAGTTTGGGCCAAAAAGGCAAAGTTTGATCATAAAACAAAGACAAATGAAAAACAGCATATATAAAAATGATAGCACCCTTATGGAATATGTTAGAATGTTAGCGCTGATCATTTCATTTCATACTTTATTTAAAACTTATTTTATATATTTCATAAATATTTTTTTTTACCTTGAATGGAGAAGTTTTAATGTGACTCTTTCAGTAAAAGGCCTTGGCATAGAGCAGCTGCTGCCCACTGCTCTTTTCCATCACTAACAGCTGATTGGAAATGTTAGGCTACCTGACTGGATCATTTCATGTGTTAAAAGAATTTAACTATTTGGTCTCCAACCAAACTAAACCAGAGTAATTACATTATAATGATGATATAAAATAAAAATCAATAAAAATGTTCGAATTTTTCAGTGTTTCAATTCCCATAAACTCCCTCTCTGAAGGACTAGAAAGCCCTGACAGTTCCCCAGGGAATTATCAATAAAGTGAATTATCGGTGAAGAACAAATAATGTAGTTTATGTTGCAGCTTTAGCTTATTGAAACTACAGGCACTAGTGCGTTTCATGCGTTAACATCGGCCAAAATAAAAAACAACAAACCTGATCAGTGCACATTTAATACCAAAGCATTCAGCTTTCAGCTTTTCCTTTCCTGAAGTTGGCTGACTAAACTGCAATGGAATGCATAGCTCCAAAGGCAGGGGCCTGAATGGCTTAACAAATGACTTTGTAGTGTAGTGATACATGAGACAAATCAGTCTCTTAGACACAAAATTCATCATACAGGGAGATTTTATGTGTTTACCATCTCAAGGCCAATCACAGTCAAATCATATTTTCAAATTAACCCTTAATGCTATGGACACTGAGCGCTCAATTCAGACTTGAAATATAATTTGCAGGAAAGGGATGAACCGATTGAAGAGATGCGCGTATTGCTATAATCCTTTTCGCAATCCTTCTTTGTGCTCAACATTTTCCAGCCTAGCTTTCGGATCATCTTCAGCTGTGCTTAAGCAGAGAAGGCAGAGGTATCAGGAGAGGATATTGGATTGTGTGGAGGATGCTCAATGGCACATTTGATCTCGAAAATGAGGGGAAAAAACGCATGAAAAAGATGTGCTTTTCTGCCGTCTCCCCATGGAGATGAATGCAAATGGCATATTAGAACATGGGAGAAAAGCAATTCAGAAGCCTAAATTGGGAGCGCTTGCTTAGTGGCTTATTCAGTTTCATCCCACTCATGTAAACAGACAGCAAAGATCCTACTGCTGCCATGTGGACTGCCTCACTCCAGAATGCCAATGTCAATACAGTTAGGGTTCATGTACTGATAAGTAACTAAACAAAAGCCATGCCGCAACTTCGATAGAAAAGTTACATGCATCTTCAAAACAAACCCAATAAGCCTATGATTCACCGTATCTCCAACAGTACCAGATGCTCTTTGACGCTCTAATGTTCACCCAGTGCTGATGCAGGTGTTTGATTGCACACATAGAAGAGGAGTAGCAATAGGATGGGATGATCTGCAGCAGCTGTGCATGCCAAAACCAAGTGTCAACTAGATGGGTGTAAAGCCTCCAGAGCTTTGGAGCAGTAGAACCATGTTGTCTGGAGTGATAGAGCTCAACCCAACAGCTTTGGGGTAAGTTGGAGTGGCGTTTGTTACTCCAAACTAATCATCTAACATCAGTACTCACTAATACTGTTGTGGCTGGATGCAATCAAATTCTTACAGCAGTGTTCCAACATCTAGAGTAAAGCAAGTGTCTACAGACTTTTTGGAACTATGATGACCTACAAAATTATCATGGTGAAATATTTCACACAGTGGTTAATGGATGGAAATGTGATTCGAGCCCTTTGTTTTTAAGAGTTACGTGATGATTATTGCTTTGCCATATGCTGCGGTGAAAAGCTTAAATTACCTGGTGTCTTTCCCAAATGGCACTAAAAGCATGTCAGTTCCTGCTAAGGGACATAAAGAAACGAAGGGGCTTAGAGCAGGTGGTGTGTAAGCCATGGACAAAAAGCAATGAGCCCTTTCCAATATTATTTCCTCAGAGAAGAGCTTACACACAGCAGGAATTCTGTCTCATGCTGTTAACCTCACCATGCTACACTTGACAATAATGAGAGGCTATGATCCGCTATTAGGACTATAAGGTGACACTGAATTTTTTTCCATCGTTTTCCATCTAACATGATCCAGTGATTTGGAAAACGGGCATCTGGCAGATGGTGCATAAAAAAGGCAAGTGTAAAATAAGGTGAATCATATCCATTGACTTTGTTGCTTTGTCTGAAAAAAGATGAAAACAAACGATTAAAAAACAGCAGTTGGAAGCGGAGTGGTTCATTGAAGGTATCATGAGCTTGAATTACAGTGCATCATTTGTGCATAATTACATAGTTAAGATGATGACAAAGTTATGGAGGTGGTTTGGTATGAAATCATCTCTTCTAGAGAAACTTCACAGTGTTCACAGTGGTAGTGGTAGGAATGATCTTTGCTTTTCAGTGTCCTGAGATCTTGAGCTAAAACCCACACACACATCCATCTATCTATCTATCTATCTATCTATCTATCTATCTATCTATCTATCTATCTATCTATCTATCTATCTATCT
>JBBPDA010000034.1:3504807-3531153 GCA_037974385.1 Arnoldichthys spilopterus
TATCTATCTATCTATCTATCTATCTATCTATCTATCTATCTATCTATTTGTCTGTCTGTCTGTCTGTCTGTCTGTCTATCAATACATTACATGATAAAATATATTTTAAATGCATTAAACACACACACACACACACACACACACACACACACACGCACACAACACTTCATACAAAAACAGTGGCACATGTAGCATCACTGGAAGCTTTGTACAGAAAACAAAAGGTCTATAACTGCGTTGTTGATATTCTGACTCCTGGTTCCTGTGACCAGCAAGAAATGAGAGTCGATCAGGGTCTCTCCAGCTCACCATTCCACATCAGCTCACTCTCACTGATTTTGTTTATATCTCAGCCTTTGAATTATTAATTAAGTAATTTTTAAAAAATGGTGGAATTCCTCTTTAAAGTGGATCCACTCAGATATAGCTCTCCCAAACATTCTTTTAAATTTGCAGTCTGTGAAAAAACTCCACAGCAAAACAAATTGGATTTTTGAATGCACACTTATATCATCAGTTTTTTTTATACTAGAGAAACTAAAAGGCTTCTATCTCGTTATACGAACACTATACACAAAGTGCAGGCTCCTGTATCTTATGCAAATGAGCAGACAGAGCTTTCTGCATAGCCTTTGTTGTAAGGAAAGAATTGTTGAGGTTCAACCCACTGGAAACAGATAGTACCTCCTTCAGCATCTGTTACACCCAGATAGAGAGTCCAAATAGAATTTCACAGCAGAAATATCCTGGCACATGCACTCTTGTAAGATTGCTGAATCTCTATCTGAAATAGGATCTTCTTCCCAGATTTTTTGGACTACCCAGGCATGGCTGAGCTTTCCTGCAAACACCAGTCTCTATTACATGGCTTTGCAAACCTAAACATGTAAATCCCTCTTGTAAATGTAATATAGCTTTTGCTCTCTTGCTTTTTATCTCCACTGGATTTCCATGGGATTTAGACAATCCCATGCCAGATAGTTTGACCGCCCTAAAATCAACACAGCAAATTTCTGTCAGATGGTGCAGGCTAAAATGGAAGCACAAAATACACTGATAGGCTTAATTAAGATTGCATTAATTGATTTTATTGTTCAATACTTGGAAATAACAGACATTCAAAATTTAGCTAGACATAGCATTTTCCTCTGAGTCCAAGATTTGATGTAAAAATCGACAATTCAGAGATCTCGAAATGTATCATTTTTCACAATATACCATTTTTGGGCTTATTGCCAGTATAGAATACCTCTCTCAATATATATCTATTTATGCAAGTGATGGATTTTAGAATTGACCAATTACAAATTCCCTTATCTATCAGAATAAACAGCTGATTTGCTTTAAAAACCTTTTTTTTATGCCATAATGGGAAAAAGCAACAATCATCATCTTCTTATCATGCACTTTGTCTGTACTTGCACAGTCAGACTACAAAAGATAGAGCAAAAGTTTACACTTTATCTGTAGAATGGACAGACACGGACGGACTCTGCCACAGCTACTGCTGAATATTATGTCAAATGAGCATTTTCATAAAGGATGAGTCTTTGTGATGGTACTGTGCAGAATACAGTCTGGGGACCATGGTAAACTGTTTAAAGCTGAAGTGTATGGTAGGGAAGTAACAGATCCTCTCATCAGTGTCTATAAGTGCAGTAGGTGTAAACCCTAAAAGTTCCAAAAAAATTAACAAAAAAATATTTTTAACGCTCGCTCCAGCAGAAGTTTAAGCCCACACTGACTGACTGCAGGACTCGGCAACAGAGAGAGAGGAAGACGTGCATTCCGCTGAGACCTGCCTCCTGCGTTAAGAGCGGCTAGTTACTCTTAGGCGATGATTGGCCGGTATGTGTTACTCCTGCGCTAGGATTGGCTAGTAGCTCTTACTCCCATGCTATGATTGGCTACTAACTCATACTGTGACGCGGGGAGCTGCTAATGAGCCAGCCAATCTTACTTCTAGGTGGGCGGTTCCGATCGGAATACAGGTGGGAAAGAAGAAGGCTTTGAATCCACCGGTCCGCTGCGAAACGGTGGATGAGAGTGGAGGCAGCGGTAAGACGGGAAAGCGCTCGCAGGGAATTTACACACAGCGGCTGCTGCTTCACTTCCCTGGTCCTGAGCGAAACTCCTGTGATCCGGTGAGTAACTGCACAATTCAAAGAAAATCCCTGCAGTGGCTTCACAGCACGCGCTGCACTGCACTTGCATCTTCTGTAACTTCGTTTCTGTCATTTCATCATGAAGCCGTGGGAATGTCATACAAACTGCTACAGCTCGTTGTGTGAGAGCGCCACCTGCACGCTCTTCTCATTATTATCAGCTTTAAAGTAGGTGTTCTCTGAAACCATCTGCCAAGAGACCTACAGAAGATATGAACCTCGGAGTCTCATGTTGCTCATCTGATCTTCAGTGAAATGGTCTATATGGGAGTGTTTGGACTACCTGCAATACAGTAATGCTGTTTGAAAACAGCCACAGGTGCGGAAAAACTCACCAGAATATTAGATGTTAGGACGAATCAATGGCTCCAGGGGAGCTGCTGGAAATGTTGGGCCCCGTGAATAAATATAACGGGTCCCCAATATGATATATGCCCCCATTACAGCTTTTCTGAATAGCTCCATTAAGGGGAACTTGCCTGACGACTGACGGAAATTATTATAGATTTAATTTGTTCAATTACATTTATATAAATACAAAACATTTGATTCACACTTTATTAATCCCAGAGGGAAATTGTTTTTTGATATTGCTTGGATATTACTTTTATATTCCTTTGTTCTTTTACAGCGTGTTCATGTCTTCCCATGCCACAATGGGTAAATATTGGAGTCATCGTCTTCTCATCATTCTCTTTGTTTGGACTTGCATAGTAAGCCAGCGAAGGTTGGATACATCCCTTTTAAACTTTACACATTCACTCTACAATGTGACGATGTATGAGAATTCAGCCGCAAAAACTTTTGCTGAATGCCCAATTAAAATGGGCATCTTCTTAAAAGACCAATCCTGGGATATATGGTACAGAATACAGTCTGGGGACCATGAAAAGCTGTTTAAGGCTGAAAAGTATGTTTTGGGTGATTTCAGTTTCCTGCGAATACGGACCAAAGGAGGTAGTTCTACTACACTGAACCGGGAGGTTAAAGACCAGTATCTGCTCACTGTGCAAGCAATTGAAAGACATTCGGGTGTGGAGGCACAAACCCAAGTTCAGCTTCAAGTTCTGGACACAAATGACCTCAGACCGCTTTTTTCGCCAACCACCTATAGCATCTCTGTACCTGAAAACACTCCTATGAGAACCAGCATAGGAAGTGTCTCAGCAACAGATGCAGATGCTGGCACCAACGGGGAGTTCTACTTTTGCTTTAAAGAATGGACCTCTATGTTCTCCATCCATCCGACAAGTGGTGTCATAACTCTGACGGGCAAACTGGATCACCTAGAGATGCCATTGTATGAGATTGATGTGCTGGCAGTGGACAGAGGCTTAAAGCTGTATGGAAGAAAGGACGTTAGTAGTACCGCAAAGCTGACGGTGCATGTACTCCAGGCCAATGACCACGCACCTGTTGTCACAGCTGTTCCATTAAGTCCATGGAACACCACCAAGGATCCTACTTATGCGTTTGTGTCCGTGGAAGATGATGACGAAGGGCAAAATGGGGAAATATCCTCTCTGAGCATAGTGGCTGGAGACCCACTCCAGCAGTTTAAGGCCATTAGAGCAAGCTCCGGAAGCAAAGAGTACAAGATCAAAGCGATCAAAGAGGTAGCCTGGGAGGGATATGACTTTGGCTATAACCTCACCTTGCAAGCCAAGGACAAAGGAAATCCACCAAAGTTTTCTTTAGCAGTAGTAGTAAGGGTGAACCCCCCCTATGAAAACACAGAGGTGCTTCAGTTTGAAAAAAGTATCTACAGAGTCAGTCTGAGTGAATTTGCCCCTCCACACTCTCCAGTAGTCATGGTCAGATTGGCAACAAAAGATGCAAATGTGAAGTATTTGATACAGTTTAAGATGCAACAGCACAGGAACCCATTCACTATTAATCCAAACACTGGTCTCATAACCACAGTGGAACCTGTTCAGGCAGAGCGTGTAAGCCAGTACGAGTTTGATGTAATGACTAGCAACAAGCAAGCAACAGCTAAGATAGTGGTGAATGTCATTGACATGAACAACAATGCTCCAAAGTTTCAGCAGCCTACATACGAAGCCAGAGTTGATGAGCATGTACCTATAGGAACTAGCGTCTTAGCAGTCAGTGCTATTGATGCTGATGAAGGAGAAAATGGCTACGTCACCTACAGTATTGTTAGCGTGAACAAAAAACCCTTTGCTATTGACTATTTTACTGGTGTCATCAGCACCTCTGAGGAGTTAGACTATGAGATGATGCCAAGCAAATTCTACCTAAGGGTTCGCGCCTCAGACTGGGGGTCCCCTTTCCGCCGTGAAGCAGAAACCGTGGTCTCAATCACACTGAACAATCTGAATGATAACCAGCCACTCTTTGAAAATATTGACTGTGAGGTAACAGTGCCAAGATCCTTTGGAGTTGGTGAGCAAATAATAGTTGTGTCTGCTATTGATGCAGATGATTTAGGAATTGTGAGGTATCACATTACTGCAGGTAACGACAAGGGCCTCTTTGATTTGGATCCACATTCTGGTGTGGTGACCCTTAAAAAGTCACTTATCAGTGGCAATAGCAACCAGCAGTCTTTTCACACTTTACAAATAGAAGCTAGTGATGGGGAGATCTCCGGTTTGCCAATGCATTTGAATATTACTGTTGTTAGTACTTTGAAAGAAGTACGTTCCAAGTGTGTGGAAACTGAAGCTCTGAGAAGTTTAGCTGTGATGCTTCTCTTTGGCTCAAAGCTGCACACTGACATGGAATCGGTGGATGAATTTGCAGACTTGCCTTCAGTTAATAACAATGCACCAGAGTTTGTTGACTCCATTCCCAGTCAGATAGAGGTTAAAGAGAACCTTCCAGTGGGGATGGGTATAGTGCTTATCAAAGCTACAGATGCAGATACTGGCTTCAATGGAAAACTGCATTATGTGATATCGAGTGGTAACTTTGAAAGTTGTTTCGTGATTGAAACAGATACTGGGTTGCTTAAAATTCTGCAGCCTCTTGACAGAGAAACCACAGACCACTACACTCTTAACGTAACAGTTTATGATCTTGGTTTACCGCAGAAATCCTCATCGCACATTTTAGAGATCAGCGTGCTGGATGTCAATGATAACAGCCCAGAGTTCTTAGAGAAAGAGTATTCAGTGGAAGTTAGAGAAGACTGTGCATTGGGGATGGATATCATTCAGCTACAGGCTACTGATAAGGATTTGGGGATCAACGGGGAAGTCAGCTACTCATTTCTGACCAAAACAGACACATTTGTCATAAATGAAGAAACAGGGATTGTGACAGTTCAAAGCCCATTGGACAGAGAAGCAAGCCCATCCTTTGCTTTGAAGGTTGCTGCTTATGATCGGGCGATTAATGAGCCTCGGCTGATCTCCACAGTAATACTGAACATTGTGTTAGAGGATGTGAATGACAATGCGCCTGCTTTCACTCCTTCACACTACCACGTGAGGGTAAGAGAGGATGTCCCAGTGGGCTCCTTGATCTTATGGTTGGAGACTCATGACCCTGACATGGGTCATTCTGGACAAGTGAGGTACAGCCTGATCGATGATGCAGATGGAAGCTTTCAAGTGGATAAAGGGAGTGGAGCAGTGTACCTCTCTCAGCCTCTTGATTTCGAGAGGAAACAGGCATACAACCTGACAGCAAAGGCTAAAGACAGAGGAAAACCAATCTCTTTGTCTTCATTGTGCTTCATTGAAGTGGAGATAGTGGACATCAGTGAGAATTTGTATCGCCCATCTTTCCCCTTCTTTGTGGACTGGGGAAGTGTGAGTGAGGATGCCCTCGTGGGATCTTCTGTAATGAAAGTTACTGCGCACGATGAGGATGAGGGAAGAGATGGAGAGATACGCTATGCCATACATGATGGCTCAGGCCTTGGAGTTTTTACTATTGATGAAATGACTGGTAAGTCATTAACTCGTCCAGAGAAATTACAACTGTTTTAATTGCACCATCACATATTACAAAAATGAATCACTTTTTATCAACAAGATTAAACACATTATGCACAGATGAGGCACTTTATCAGGTCCACATAGCATGTATCTAGACTCATTGTCCATTTTATTAGCTCTACTTACCATATAGGTGCACTTTGTACTTTAGTCCATCTGTGGCACTGCATCATTTGTAGCCCCCCCCTTTACTACATTCATCAATAGTATGGACCCGCACAGGACCACCAGTGGGCAGGTATTTGGGTGGTGGGTCATTCTCAGCATAGTAGTGACACTTACATGGTCAGGGATTGTTAGTGTGCATGTGTGTGTGTGTGTGCAGCAGTGCTGTTGGAGTTTAAAACACTCGCTCTGCACTATTAGACACATCCAACCTGTTGGTCCACCTTGGAGATGTAAAGTTATTGATGAAAGTTTGTGTTTTTCATCTTCTAGACCGTCAACAGTGAATTTCTAGTCAAAACTTGCTGTTGGCTAAATATTCTTGGTGGGTGATCTATTCTCAGCTCAGCAGTGATTCTGATGTGATTCAAAACTCCAGCAGCACAGCAGTATGTGATTTAGTTTGTGAGGCATACACACACACACACACACACACACACACACTATGCCATTACTATGTCAGTGTCACTGCTGTACTGAGATCAGCATATGTGTATCATGAATCAGCTTGAGAAAATATCAAGAAAAAGTCATATATTATAGATATTTTGATTGTTTAACTCAAATTCCACATATTTTATACAAATGACTTTTCACTAGTACTAGTAGGGGCAGGGGAAGTGTAACAGCTAGAAATTTGCCTCTGTGGTCTGAAGGTCACTGGTTTAAATCCCAGACCGGTACAAGTACCACTGAGGTACCTGTGAGCAAGATAACGTCCCCAAGCATGGCTCCCTTGGCGCTGCCCACAGCTCCTACACAATGACAAATAATCACTCACTTTTACTTTCTAAAAAGTGGAAAAACACGGAGTATCTCTGTCCAAATGTTTGACCTGCACTGTAAAAAAATGTATTATATATATGTATCATCATTTTGAATTAGCTAACATTTTTTTTATTATGATGACTATTTTTTTGTTATGACAACAATGTCATTGTATTTGTACTAGTTTATATAGTCACCAGATATGAGGTATCACAGGAGAAGGGCTCATTATTGATGTCTTGACATATTTAGATGATAATGTTTCTGCCTGAGGTGAGGAATGAGCAGCTTTACACAGACTGAAAAGGTAAGAGATACTGTAACAGTGCAACAATAGCAAAGGCTGCTCTCCATGTAAGCAGGAGAGTGCAACACTGCCAAATTGAAGATTATCTTCTGTTCAGCCTCTTAGGCAGGATTTCTGGCCTTTTTCCTATTTACTTTAGTCAGTATTCGGTTTCTCCGTGAAATACATGCATTTGAATTAGAGTTTAAAATGATTAAATCATTAATGTGAGTCTCTCCATGACCTGGCATTACTTCAACAATGGAGCCATATCTTAATCTAACGGCAAAGTTTACTATGCAAACCTACAATGGTCATGTGATCTGAATTTATGACAGGAGGATTGGCACAGCCTCTGGCCAAGCACTTGATGAACATTTGCTGCCAGTGCTTGAACAGCACTTAACATGTAGTTCAGCATGTTCCTTTTCGTTTTTGTCATAGGCGTCATAAGGACACAAGAGTTACTGGACCGAGAGACCTCCGCTCATTACTGGCTGACAATCTATGCCACTGACCTGGGGGTCGTGCCACTCTCGTCCTCTGTGGAGGTCTACATAGATGTTCAGGATATCAACGACAATGCTCCACAGACTTCAGAACCAGTTTACTACTCCTCTGTGCTGGAGAACTCTCACAAGGATGTGTCCATCTTGCAGATCCAAGCTTTTGACCCTGACTCCAGAAGCAGCGACAAACTGACCTACAAGATCACCAGTGGGAATCCACAGGGGTTTTTTACCATTCGCTCCCAGACAGGTAGATAATTTTTCATGGACGTGGATTGGGGACAATGATTGCCAAACATTCTACATGCATTCACCCTGACATGTTAAAGAACTTAGAGAGGAAAATATAGACTCTCTAAACAATCATTGGCACACCAGCCAGACTTATGTCTTTGCTGATGCGTGTTGGTGGTTGTTTGGTTGGCATGCTCAAACCTTTTTTACTTGATAGACGGACACACGCCTATTATTCATTACAACACTTAATTATCAGGTTCTTCTCTAAGAAACATTTTCCTGTGTTGTGGAGGATTTTCGTTATGCAAATTTCATTACAGTCTCACAGACATGAAATGGTTGATAAAGGGAGGTAGGAGCTTCCACCCTGCTCATGCATAATGCTAGCACTATTTTACTATCATCATCTGCATCTTCCATGAGCTGCAACTATAGAAACAAGCAGTTAAACAAATTAGAAACGTTAGCGATCCGACACAAAGGAGAGTACTTATTTAAGGCTTTTTAAACTTCAGCGCCTTTTTAATTTTCCACAAAGAGGTAAAAATGAGGGCTTAATTGAATTATCTCAAGCAGTGGTACAGTTCATTAAGACAGCAGCTGAGTGATTAGCATTCTCGGAACAGTGTATAAAATAAAAACGGCTAATTAATTTGACTTGCATGAACATTTTCAAACTCAGCTGACATAAAATGCACAGCTTGTGAAATGGGGTTTTACTCTCTTCCCCCAAAAGTTTGTTGTGAGATGTAAATAGAGATCAATTTAGGCCTAGAAGAGGTTAGAACCACTTAATATAGCTGCAGAATACAGCACTGTGCTATGTGTTGATCCATTTGTATTTGGGACTATTTTCATGCTATTGTTTTAATAGGTGTGTCTTTAAATATTGTCACTGTCCAAGAAAAATCTCCAAAATGTGAACCTTAACTAATGTAAGTTAATGGAAGAACATTTTATACCAAGTGATTTTGGAGCATTTCTATTGGTCTGTTCATCATTAAAGTTTCAATGTAAAGTCCAGCTGCTGTGTTGATGTAGAACAATTAAAATTGAAAAATCGAAAAACTGAAAAATCTCTGGACAGAGACGATATGCATTTTTCACTAATTGCAATAGAGGTTAAGGGCTTCACATTCTACTAAACTGCTTGGTCACGTCAATGTTCAAAACGGGCAACTTGATAACTGCCAGACGACAACCCTTTTCATTTCTGTTATGTAGACAGACTTTTCAAAAAGTCTTCAAGTGAAGGAACACTGTATAGAGTAAACCTTCAGCAAACTTCTCAGTACTAGAGCCACAGCATTTCTGTTTTTGTGCATTTTCATGCACTGTCTGAACAGTGGAGTGGAATATTGATTAGCAGAATACAAATAACAACATGTAGACAGAAATAATGCAACTTTACTGTTTGAAACACACTTTCATCGGTTGAATCAACAGTGCCAGACTCTTTATTGATTTCTTAACTCAAGTTATTTAATGGTCTGAGCTGCTAAACTCTGTAAACTTCCCTCCTCATACCCAGGCTTGGTGACAACCACTTCTCGAAAACTGGACCGTGAAAAGCAAGGAGAGCACATACTTGAAGTAAGCCATTAAACTGGAGATGTTTAAAAGTCTATTCACACCGGAGCCAATGTGCTCCCCACTGAATCTCATTTCCCTCTTACCAAGCTGTATTAAGTGCTTTGCAGCATCTGCATAAAAAATAGCCCTGCTTAAAAGGCATTTTTCTGCATTAAATTCAGTTCTGCTGATGTACTGCTGGGGTATACATATGAGGAAAGAGCTAGAGCCGTAATCATAGGGATGTCTTACGCCGTGTTGATTGATTCAAGTTTTTGAACATCACATTTGATGTTCAGACACATCTGTAGTAGGCAGAGATGAAAGGCAACCAGAACTTGGAAACTTAGGTAACATAATTATCTCGCACTTTCTGACTAGTTCCTCTGCTTGTAACACTCTGCAGACATTTGCTCGCTTTATAATGAGTGACACTAATGATCACAGGTACTGAGACCTTCAGCGTTTTCAGGTGTGCCCCCTTCTTTTCCTAACAGGTCACCGTTTCTGATGATGGCAGTCCCACGATGTCTACAGTCGTCCGTGTGGTTGTGAAAGTGCAGGATGAAAATGACAACCCTCCTCAATTCCTCGAGAAGCTCTATAAAATCAAGCTGGTGGAGCGGCCAAAGGCGATCAGATGGGAGCCTGTTTATCGCGTCATTGCCCACGACAGAGATGAGAGCCCTTACTCGGAAATCTCATACAGCATAGAAGAGGGAGACGAGCACAGGAAATTCTTCATTGAGCCCAAAACGGGGCTGATCTCCTCCAAAGAGGCTTTCTCAGCGGGGGACTATCATATTCTCACGGTATATTTATTTGCTTCATTTCTCCATTCGGAAATCATACTGGCGGTGCCAGTACCTTTGAGACCTACAATATTGTGCAGGAGTCTTAGCTGTCAGAGGAAATGATATGTAAAGACATTTATCTGGGCAGTAAATTTGTATTTGTTCAATAGAGACACTAACATTAGAACAAATACACCAAAACAAATAAACAGTACATTGCGATTTTATGTTGTTTATATGTATGTATGAGATATGAAACCAAGTCAGGAACTAAACCTGTGTTTTTCTAAATGTATTTATTTGAATAACTCTATATAATATTCTTTTTATTACCTAATAATACCTTAATTACCATTATAGTACTTATTATGACACTGTTGTTATATTGTTAGAATTTTTCTTCTTCATATTTTATTATATTTATGATTATTTGATTTTTTAAAATCATGTTTTATAGTGTTTTATTGGCAAGAATGCCTATTGACTAGAACAGAATTACCCTTTTGCACAATGTTGTACATCCTAAAAAAGAAAGTGCTTCTACTGAGAAATTCCATTGAAAAATCATATTGTTTTTCCCAAAGAACCTTAAAACAACTTCTAAAATTGAGTGTGACGGTTTCAAGGTTTCATTTTAGAGTACATCTATAACCATTTAAAGTTTTTCTTCTAGAAGTATACACCTAAGTTAGAGTGTTAGTTTCATACCAGGAGGCACCATATAATCCATCTGTTAGTTCTGCTACATTTATGTACAAAAAGTTAAACAACATCCATTTTTGTATTTTTTTTTTTTACATGTGACATGAAATGCACGAGCATGAACGCCTGTGAACAGATTCCTCTTTGAAATGAACCTCTTTACACTTGAAAGCAGCATTTATTTTTAAGAGAGTAGCTAGTGATGTCTAACCTCCCACAGTCAAAGACAACAAGGCACCCTCACGCACACCCCTCTCTTGCAGATTAAGGCGCTGGACAATGGCCGGCCTCAGAAGTCGTCCATCTGCCGGTTGCACATTGAGTGGATTGCGAAGCCTAAGCCGCCTAAAGAGACGTTGGCGTTTGAGGAGACCTCGCTCCAATATTCTGCCATGGAGAGTGATCCAGTGGGCCATATGGTGGGAGTCATCAGCACTCAGCCTCTAGACTCTCCTGTCTGGTTCGATATCAAAGGTAATCAATTTCCTTCTCTTCGCTCATTTTAAAAAGGCGAAGGGTGGGAAGTATAAGGCCGCAATAATTTTAAATACTCCACTGCTGTAATTGATATGGGCATTTGGTACCGTCAATAGACTTACCCTGCGCTTCATTACCTTCATCTCTAAACTGCACTAATCAGCTTTCCTTAACTAAATCTCTTCTTTCTACAATCCCTGCCTTGCTGCTTTGCCCCCCCCCCCCCCAACCCTCGGCTTTACATACAAGGAGACACGCACGCTAAAGAAGTGTTTCACATCGTTCAGATGGCTTGTGACCAGAACTGTAGAACCGAAGGTATCTGCTGAGTCATTGTTTCACCTCTGCTCCTCTGACTGCTGAATTCTCACATAGCAGTAATGTCATTGCTTATCGCCGTTTCACTGAAACAATGCTGCAACATTTGCCCTGTAATAAATGTGCAAATGAATTCTGCTTGGCAACTATATTATTATGTCATTTACTGACTCATATGTTTTATGAATCAATTATGTTACATTTGCCAAAAGGCCTCTCACTTTTGGAAGGTACTAATTTAGGTGGTGATTTTGTCCATACTGGGAATCACAGGTGGGAACGACGACAGCCGCTACAACGTGGAGAAGGGCAGTGGCACCATCATCATTGCCAAAGCACTGGATGCAGAGCAGCAGTTAAATTATAACCTAACAGTGGAAGCAACAGATGGCACCAGATCCATCAGCACTCAGGTATTCATTCCCTTTGGCACTTGCTGAAAAAAGCAAATCATGTTTGCAGGTTTTTAATCAGCTGAATAAATGACGGGGACAGAAAAAAACACACGAACATTTCAATAATGGCAGGATAATAGCCGTTTTTCTATCTCCATGCTATCTCTTATGCAATCATAGTGCATTTTTTTGTGGTTCAATGAGAGCTGGTTGGGTGCACTCTGCAGGCAGGAAATAACCAGTATAAGAAAAGATGCTTGGCAACAGTGTGTAGGGCAGACATTCCTTAAACTTTAGTGAGCTTCAACCATTGTCTTCAACCCAAATGTGGTCGATCACTCATGTTTCATGCCTGATGTGTGCTGCTTTGATTTCTACACCGATGCCATGAGGGTAATGTGGCTATAAAGTAATGGGAGTTTATACTCCCTACAATTAGCGTTGTGCAAACTACCTGCCTATATCATTTACATTTACATTTACATTTATACGCTTTTATCCAAAGCGACTTCCATGACAGAGGAAACAATGAAGCATTCGCATTGCATAGAGTAATACTGAAGGTGGTGCCACAAGGAAGACCAACGCATTTCTCGTAGTTGTAAAATAAATAACAGACGCAACTACTATAATACATACATAAGCCAAGTGCGTACAGTAACTACAGACAGCAACTACTGCAATAAATACATACGCCAAGTTCATACTACTATAGAGAGCAACTTCAATAATACATATGCCAAGTGCTTTCACTAACTACAGAGAACCACTACAACAATGGATACATGTGCCAGGTGATTACAAAAACTACTACAATATAACAACTGAAAAGTGCTACAGTAAAACTACAGTAAAGACTAAGTGGAACATTATTTTCTGGATGACATCTGGTCGGTTATCGGGTAGCAATAGTTCATATGTGACCACTAGGCTTATGTGCTGAGGTGGGTGTGGAACAGTTGAGTCTTGAGTCACTTCTTGAAAGTTGAGAGAGACTCAGCTGATCTTGTGTCACTGAGTAGCTCATTCCACCATTGAGGAACACACACTTATCTCAAGCCACGTCAAAATATCATCCATCCATCCATTTTCTAAGCCGCTTCTTCCATTTCGGGTTGCAGCGACAAAATATCAACTATACACAGTTATTTAACTTATTTATTCTGCTCTAATGCACTGATTCTCGGTCCCACTATTGGTGACCCTAGGCACAGTTTTGCCTTTTCTGCTCTAACACTACCTTATTCTGTTAATCCAGAATGTACAAGCCCTCTAATAGCTCTAAATTGTGCATGTAAGCTCCAGGGCTTGGAATGAGAACCACTCTGAATTCATTATATTCATCTGAGGTAGAGGAGCCCAACTTACAACAAAGAGAAAAAATGTGAACTGTATGAGGGACTCTGGGAACTGGTTTGACAGCCACTAGTTTAAATGACATTATGTTTTTTTCAGCCTACTAGCTTCCATTCATTGTTAGCCACCTTGTTCCTTGTTTTATGATTGAACTACTTATTTGTAACTGCTGGGGTCCAGATTAGTCTCAGAAGGAAAGAGATGGTAATGGATTAATCATTCAATAATGCTGCCGATGAATAATTGCTAAACACTTAGTGCTAATTGAAGGCAATGAGTTTCTGTTCAGTTTTCAAAACACTAGCATGTATAATCACGCTTTACCCTTACTAGGTCTTAAACTGCACATGCCTGGATATGGGCCGTACTTAAACTCCACTCTCATAACTGTACAACTTCCATATGTTTCTTAGTAGTTATTAAACAACATACAAGCATAATTGAATGCAGTTTACCCTTAAAGCATTACTCAGAATTACTAAGTGTAGGGAAATGCCTCAAAATGATCATAAATTGCAGTGAAAAGTCAGTGGCAGATTTTAGAACCTTATTTAAGTGGCATGTTTTTGTGACATGCAGCTGCATGATGCACTTTAGGGACGCAGGTGCACACTTAAAGTTTTCTAATGGCACTCGAAAGGCTTAGTTGGAACAGTGCTGCTCCCATGAATTAAGTGCTCGCTCTTTGCACATGATTGTCACTTTGCATACGAGCAGGTTTGTTTTGTCACTGAAAACCAATCTAGTTTGCCAGGTAAACATGCCATTATAATAGCGATGTGCATTGTTCATGTGCCCCTGCCACTCTGATTGGTTTCTTCCATTTTAAGCATAAAACACACTTATGAACAATTAGGAGAGTTAGGACAAGCACTTTGCACTTTGTGTCACACAGTGTCTGACGTTTCCACCAACAAAATAGCTAAATGGATCTGGACACACCCAGGAAGGTTAGCCGAGCCTTGCTCTATACACTTTGAGAGATTCAACTGAAAAACACTGGAATATTTCTTAAAAATTTGGTTAAGGGGTGAAAACTAAACTCTAAAGTGCTCGGGCCCTCCAGCACGGACTGCATACATCTCTGTTCTAGTTTCAGCTTCAGATGGTGGCTCCTGTATCATACTGGCTTTGTGTTGTGGTTTGTACTCCAGCTATGCAGGCCCTCTTTGTCCTTTAGTGTCACGGTGTGGAGTTAGTTCTCCTAGGGCTATACCTGTACATGTCAGCCGAGGCAGTCAGCCTTATCAGGTCACGGTGCGAGACTCATCTATCAGTGGAAGCAGCCTTGCCTGAGGGCACGAGAGTGATGCGAGGAGGAGTAATGTTTTCGAGGAGCCCGATGTTAGGGCTCTCAGCCTGCCTTTCCCTTTTCAGAGAGTTCTACCCCCTCCCCTGGGACCCAGCTACTGCAGTTTGTCATATTGTAATGGGCTCCTTGCATTTGGACATTTTCTAGGCCTGTGTAAATCTTATCTGCAATGTGCAGCTCAGCATAGACAATATTCACTTGGTACTGTTGCTTATCATAAGCAGCCATGCTTTATTTAGTATAATGCTAGATTTTTACAGCATGCCGGAGGAGTTAAAACAACACAGCACAGTGTATGTCTCTCTTAAGCACAGCGCCATGGGGTTTGCCACGATTACTTGCTTGAAGAGAGACAATATGAGCAGTGTATTGTCGATGTGACTCTATACACAAGCCTATAACATCAATATCACATCAAAACCTTTGTTTTTTTGGGTGCTTATTATTGTTTTATTCATAATTTAAACAACAGCTTTTATTACATAATGTAAACATTGTATTAAATGTATAAAATCAATATAAAATCTGTTCAATAATAATAATAATAATAATAATTACTTAGATGTAGCGCCTTTCACAATCCCAAGGTTTATCCCTACTTTGCTCACCTACCACTTTAGCTGTGCTTGCAGGGTTGTGAGGACATACACCAGCCATAACATTAACACATTAACATTAACTGACAGGTAAAATGAATAACTTTGATTATCTAGTTATTTCATTACAATGGCACCTGTCAGGGGGGTGGGATATATTAGGCAGCAAGTAAACAGCCAGTTCTTGAAGTTGATGTGCTGGAAGCAGGAAAAAAAGGTGAGTATAAGGATTTAAAACACTTTGAGAAGAGATATACTGTGATGGATTAATTGGAGCATCTCCAAAATTGTGTAGCACTCTTGTGCAGTGTTCCAGGTGTGCATTAGTTAGTACCTACCAAAAGTTTTCCAAGAAAGAACAACTGTTGAATCAACGACATGGTCATGGGCACCCAAGGCTCACTCGTGAATATGGGAGAGTGAAGGCTGGCCTGTCTTGTCTGACCCCAAAGAAGAGCTACTGTGGTGTAAAAAGTGATGCTGACTCTAATAGAAAGGGGCCAGAACGAACAGTGCAGCATAGTCAGAGCTGTTTCAGCAGCAGGAGGGACCTACTCAATATTAGGCAGGTGGTGTTAATGTAATGGCTGATTGGTGTTTATTAGGACCACAATCAGAGTTCTCAACTAGGCCTGATAAGTGGTTTTAACCTGTGTTTTTTATATTTATGATATTTCTTTATTTCACCTGTACTGTAAATATAACTAACATTTAATATCATTTAACAATTTAAACTTGTGTCAGTACTTAACATCCTTTTACTGCTCTGCCCTTCTGAACAGGTCTTAATTCAAGTTATTGACAGTAATGAGCATCGACCTAAGTTTGCCCAAGCTAAGTATGAAATCAGTATTCCAGAGGATACCCAGCCAGGAACGAAGATACTGGAGATCAGTGCTACAGATAAAGATGAGAAGAATAAAGTATTCTACACGTTATTGAGCAGCACAGACCCACATAGCCTGAAGAAATTTCGCCTTGATCCTGGAGCAGGTTTTCTGTACACTACCGAGCAGCTGGATCACGAAACCATGCACAAACACACCCTCACTGTAATGGTAAGGCAGGACTCGTACTTCATATTGTCTTGAAATAACTGTTTCATTTATCATCGATTGCGTCTAGAAACATCACATGTAGTTGTAGCAAAGTTGTAGCAAAACCGAGCAGATGGCTCTTTTAAGTAAATGCAACATTTGGACATCACATATAAACAGGTCCGAGATCAAGACGTTCCAGTCAAGCGTAACCTAGCCCGAGTGATCATCAACGTCGAGGACGGCAATGACAATGCGCCCTGGTTCACCAGCTCTCAGTACAGTGGGCGCGTGTTTGAAACGGCTGCGATTGGCTCAGCTGTATTACAAGTCACTGCACTGGACAAAGACAAAGGTCAAAACGCAGAGATCCTCTACAGCATAGAGTCAGGTAAGAGCCAGTTCTCATTTAAAGGCAAATATGTCATCTTGATGTGATAATAGTTGAATATCTGCCTCCAAGCAGCACCTGAGCAGATTAAGACCTTCCAGACGATTTTGTGCTGGATGTGTGACAGGGAATTATGATCAGGAAATGGACTGATGATTGCAAACAATGAATGCTGTAATTACTGCCAAAAACTAATTATGCAGATGAATTACCAGCATTGACTGGCCTCTCTGGAATATCTAATATAATTTGTTCGTGTCACAAGGCATGAATTGAAAATATGTAGGAGTGTAAAAATGCATAGATACATTGGGATGCATTTATCTGAAGGTGTCTATCCCACTGCATTGATTGTAACATTAGAACTGATTATAATTGATTAAAATAAGACTGGCCATATTAATATGTATACTCAAGTATTGGTTCTTTGTGTTGGTACTGAAGTCTGTATTTAGCGTCATGTGTTTTTCAAGGCACAGCATTTACAGCCATAATTACAACACATTTAATAAACAAAGGGCACTGCACTGCTTTTTATGTGGCCATTAAAGCTAAAAGAGCAGAGATGCCCGATTGGGAAAATGCTTGACAATAAAATAAACACAATAAATGCTCTCTGAGCCTCAGACCTGAGCAATGATCAACTTCTGCGGTGGTTCTTTTTCATTCAGATATGGCTGTAGCTTTGTTGTCTGCTACTCTATTGTTTGTAGCTATGACTGAATTCAGCTTGGCCTATATGTTGTTTTCACTGCTGATTAAAATGACAAAGTAACCAAATTAAACAAATAAATAAAATAAATAAAAGTAACTGAAACAAATTGAAACCAAAACTGTGATGGTGATAAATAAAATGATCATTTTAATTTATGACTTAAAAAACAGCTTTACTTGGATTAAAGGCTACAGTGGTGGTTTATATAGCAAAAGAGCATGAGTAGCTGGAACTATTATCAATTTGTAAATGGCAGTAATTAAAAAAAATTTATTTATAATTGTAAACCAAAAGTATGTAGAAAGGTCATTTCTACATACAAGTGTATATATATATATATACAAAGTTTTTAAAATGCAATTTGGGTCAGAACAATATTAATATAATGTGAACTTACACTCTTATTGTGCTCAAAATTTAAGAAAAAATATAATTCTCAGTTTATTTTCAAATAAATCCCCTAAAAAAACTTGCCATATTGTTTTAATTTTCTACATGTAAAGTAGAAACAACATTAATAATAAAAACATTAGTAAATTCTTATAACATTAGTAAATTCTAATAACATTAGTAAATTCTGTGTACTATTTTGTAAGATTTACAATTTTTATCCTAAGATTTTTTATCTTAAAAATCACGATTGAATTGTGATGTTTGAAATGTACATCCCTATTAACAAGTCACTATCAATGTTTATGCCAATATATCACTAATTGTCTTTGGTTTTTCTTTGATGTGTCACAGGAAACCACGGAAATTCCTTCAGCATAGATCCATTCTTGGGCATAATAAAGGTTGCAGAAGAACTTAATAGTGACCAGAGGAGTCAGTATGAGTTGGAGGTGAAAGCATCAGATAAAGGAGAACCTCCTTTGAGTGTTTTTGCAGCTGTCTCTATCACAGTCACTGTCTCTGATAATGCCAAGCCAAAGTTCCATCGCAGCCCGATCACAGCGGACATCAGCGAAACAGCCCCAGCTGGCAGTTTAGTGGCTATGGTGGCAGCCTCCAGTCAGTCATCTGTCTTTTATCAAATCATCGAAGGAAGTGTGAATGGCACATTTGACATCAATCCAAACTCCGGGGCCATTGTCACCCGGAGGGGGCTGGACTATGAGAGTCTGTCATCGTATAACTTGACTATTCGAGGTACAAACATGGCTGGAATGGCGAGTGAAGTCACAGTGCTTATTCTCATAAAAGACGAGAATGACAATGCCCCTGTCTTCACACAGACTGCATTTGAGGGGTTTATCAGTGAGGCAGCCTCACCCAGGAGCGTGGTTCTGACTAATGAAAACGCTCCGCTCATTATTCATGCAATGGATGCTGATGAGGAAGGAAATGCCAGGCTTGTCTATCAGATTGTGGAGCCCTTTGCTCACAACTACTTCGCCATTGATTCTGGCACAGGAGCGATTCAGACAATTATTGGCCTTGATTATGAGCAGCAGAGGGAGTTTCATTTCACAGTGCAAGCCCATGATACTGGCTTGCCACCTTTATTTGCACGTCAAGTTGCCAACGTGACAGTCTACGTCACTGATATCAACGACTGTGCCCCAAGCTTCAGCCAGAATTCCTTTGAAACAATCCTACAGGTGCCAACATATAAGGGGGTGAAAGTGATGTCACTAAAGGCCACAGATGAAGACTCTTCACCTAATGCCAATCTGCTGTTTTCAGTTTTAGATGGCAACATTGGGAGCAAGTTCAGGATTGATCCCATTTCAGGGGAGATTTCTGTTCAGAATGCCACGCATCTGCGCAGCAGATACATTCTGAATGTTAGGGTTTCTGATGGAAGATTTACCAACACTGCAGTCGTAAAAATAAAGGTTCAAGACAACAACGATCATGGCCTAAAATTTACCCAGGAAATGTTCACTGCCTCCATACAGGAGAACTCATCGGGCAGGAACACCTTGGCCATTATTGCTGCGGTTGGGACCAAAATGAATGAACCTTTATTTTACTTCATTCTCAATCCCAATGAGAGATTTGATATAGGTCATACATCTGGCGTCCTCTTTAGCACTGGAGTTCCATTTGATCGTGAAGAGCAGGATACATTTGATCTGATTGTGGCCATCACAAAAGAGGGAAACGAGGCTGGAACTGCCCATGTCCTTGTAAAAGTAACAGTTGAAGATATGAATGACAATGCACCTATATTTGTGAACTTACCCTACAGTTCGGTTGCTCAGATTGATGCTGAAGTGGGAACTGTTCTTAGGCAGGTATCTACAGTGGACAGTGACAGTGACAAAAATTCTGAGGTTAAATACCATCTGAAGGGTCATGAGGAATACTTTCAGATAAATCCTGTTGGTGAAATCTCCCTGAAGAGACCCTTTGAGCAAGAAAATCTCAACACCAGATTTGTACTTAATATTGTTGCAGAGGATGGAGGTGACCAGACCCTCTCCTCAACAGCAGAAGTGACTATTACTGTGGTAAACAAAGCCACTCCAGTGTTTGAAAAGCCTTTTTATAAGATTGAAATTCCAGAGGATGTGCCATTACATACTTCCATAGTGCAAGTCCTGGCTAATCAGTCTGTGGGTCCTCGCACTGTCTACACAATCTATGAGGGAGACCCATTTGGTCATTTTTCTATTGATTTTAACACTGGAGTCATATATGTTATTCAGCCCTTGGACTATGAGACTCACCCTGCCCACAGGTTAAGTATTCAAGCAATGGATTCACTAACTGGGGCCCACTCTGAAATTTTTGTTGATGTCATTTTAGAGGACGTCAATGACAATGCGCCTGCGTTTCATATGAAGTCACATAATGTGAGTGTCTCTGAGTCGGCTATGGTTGGTACCTCTGTATTACAAGTGTCAGCTAGTGACTCTGACACTGGCAACAACAAAGAAATATCCTATAAATTGTTTTCGAGAAATGGGATTATTTCAGATCACTTCAGAATTGATGGTCAAAGTGGAGTCATCTGGACTACTGCTCTCTTAGACTATGAAACAGAACCAACGTATGAGCTAACCGTGAAAGCTTTGGATGGAGGCACTTCACAGCTGTTCAGTGAGGTCAAGGTGTCAATATATGTTACAGATGTAAACGATAACCCACCTGTATTTACACAGCAGCTTTACAATGCCACCGTTAGTGAGCATTCTCCTCCAGGCCATTTTGTTGCTTGTGTTCGGGCATCTGATGCTGATAGCATTGATACTGGAAAGCTGGAATTCTCTTTTCTATCAGGAAACGAAGACAACATCTTTGTCATTGGGAAGAGCAGTGGGGAAATTGTCATTTCAAGCCATCAAAAGCTAATGGAGACTCTTTATAACTTAACTGTGTTCACCACTGATGGTGTTTTCACAGTGTTTACTGAAGTCAAAGTCAAGGTGATCCGCTCAAATTACCATAGCCCATCATTTACACAGGATGAGTATGTTGTTGAACTTCTTGAGAACTCTGCTGTAGGCACAATCGTTACACAGGTGGAGGTGTTTGATGAGGATCCTGGAATACAGGGTGAAGTGGCATTGTTTATTATAAATGATGTTGCCAGAGACAAATTCACTGTGAATGCTGACGGTCAGATTCGTACAGCAGAAATACTCGATCGAGAGAACCCAGCGGAGAAAGTCATCCATATAAACATACTGGCCAAGGATGGAGGTGGCAAAGTAGGCTTTTGTACAGTAATTGTAATTCTCTCAGATGTCAATGACAATGTACCACACTTCAGGTTTTCAGAGTATAAAGCTGCAGTCACTGGGGATGTTCCAAGAGGCACAACTGTGATCAAAATATCTGCTGTAGATAAGGACGAGGGAAGTAATGCGGACATCACTTATGAAATTGGCTCTGATATTGGACACTTCGAAATCCATCCCCTTAGTGGTGCAATTGTCACAAAGGGAAGTCTAATTGAACTAGAAAATGACCTGTTCTCCTTCTATGTGAAGGCTAAAGATTCTGGAAGCCCTCCCAGGCAGTCTGTTATCCCAGTTTCAATTAAAGTGCTTCCTTCTGATTTGCCTGTGCCAAAGTTTGCTGAAGGATTGCTTCGCCTGGAACTTGCAGAGGATCTCCCTGTCGGGACCGAGATAGATGTCATCCAATCTGAAAGAAAATGGCCTGTGATGTATAGCCTTGTCCGTGGAAACACTCCAGAGAGTAACAAAGATGATGTCTTTTTTATCAATAGCGCAACTGGAAAGCTGAAACTGGCCAAACGATTGGATTATGAAGCCACCAGTTGGTATCAGCTCTCCATCCAAGTCCAGAGCACTGAAAAAGGCATGGAGCTACTGTCAGTCATAGATGTGAATATACATTTGAAGGATGTAAATGATAACAGCCCACAGTTCGACTCCATTCCCTATCAGTCTTTTGTTGTTGAGAACTTACCAGGAGGGACCTCGGTGGTCCAGGTGAGGGCTACTGATCTGGACTCTGGGGTGAATGGCCAGGTCACTTACAGTCTAGATGAGAATCAAGAGAGCCCTGAGGTTCTGGAGTTGTTTGCTGTGGACAGTGAGACAGGCTGGGTCACCACAACCACAGAGATAGACAGGGAAAAGAGAAACAGGTACAGAATAGCGGTTATTGCCAGAGACAGAGCATCTGAGATACAAATGACTGGCACCACAATAGTGGAGGTGACTGTGGTGGATTCAAATGATAACCCTCCAGTCTTCACTGAGGCAGTGTACAAGGCCACAGTGAGGGAAGATGAATCTACACCAGGAACCATCATAATTATCCTGAGTGCTATGGACTCTGACAGTGAGGAGGCCAACAAGAGGTTCAACTGCTTCATCACAGGTAAGGCCTCCCCCCATTGTAGTATTGTAAGTGGACGTATTATCATGGGTGTAACAATTCATTAATGTATCATGATGCACCAGAAAGTGGCACTTCAAATGCACAGTTTTTTGAAAATTTCAAGTGTTAAAATCCATTATAATCACTTCAGTTATGTTCATGTTGTTGCCACTGGGTGTAAAAAGATATACCCTTTCATTTTTTTGAAAAGAAAAAAAATATTATTTTCAATGTAGGTTCATGCAACCAGTATTTATTCCAAGAATTTTGGATCGTTCTATTGGTCTATTCATTATTAAAGTTTACACACAGTGTAAAGCGGCGGATGTGGGATGTTGTATATTAAACAAAAATTAAACCAGTGAGAAGATATGTAATATTAATCACAGTATGTGCTCTATCAACTGTTGTTTAAAACAAACGTGGCTATTTGGGCTGTTTTTCAAAGGTAAAATGCAAAACAAGGTTATTTTATTACTCTGGTTCTGGAGGTCTACTACCATCAGCACAACTGGCTTCTGTATTCATATCATAGAAATTAACATAGCAGACACCTGGTGGGCCATTGATTCATAAGTCAGTGGTGCCACCATACTAATCCTTGCAACTTATGAGAGAATATTAAAAGCTAAGTGGAAATATGCCTGAATCATGGGCTGTATGAGTTTATATTGAGATATCAATATATAATTATACAAGTGTTGATTGCCAAACAGTTCCCTGAGGTAGTTAGCTAGCCATGTAATGTTAAGAAGGTAGTTAAAAAAGAAGTAGCAAAAAGGAGCATCAGATAAATGCTTAGAAATAGGTTAAAACTGGCAGAGTCAAAGTGAAAAGTCACAGCCCATTACACACAGTGCCTCAGAACAGAATGTGGCCACTAATGGAGGTGCCACACTGTTGGATAGTACCTTACTTAGGGGTACCTGGGCCAGGACTTAAATGTAACTCTCTAATCACAAGGCCAAGTCATTAAACCACCATGCCACCACTGCCCACTAAATAGGGACATGTACCCTGCACCCAGATTACAAATCTAATGCTCTACCGATTGAGCTATTTGGGCCCTATAAACATTGCTGTGGCCTGTACAGAGCTCAAACCTGTGACCTTGGCATGGTGCTCTGACCAACTGAGCTAACCGTCCAGCTGTAAAGACATTGAGATACAGGGGTTTGAACCCTGGACCTTATACATGCAAAGCATGCACTCTACCATTGAGCTACAGCTAGTCAGCTACACTGCCATCGACCCCATCAATATTCATTGTGTAGGCCTCTGAGTTTAAGAAAAAGTAGTGTCAATTCTAAGTTGCATCACTTTAGTAATTAACCACATGATATTACTGGATGCTACAACCACTAATGTGTAACCGACCCCTATGTCTGCAAGCTCCAGAGCTTGGCTAGAAATATTAATTATGTTTCTTTTCAGCACCTCTGAAAATATTTTTTAAGTGTCATTTTTACATTTAAATGGTCTCAGATTATTGGTGCTGAGTTTGTGCCGAATAAAAGCGCATGCAGCATGCTGGGATACATTTATTTTTAGATAGGTGAAATATTTTAAAATGTCAAGGCATGTCACACTACCTGAAAACTCCAGTGGGTTAAGTAGAGAAGTTCTGCGACTTCTGGGAAATGACTTCGTTTAATTACTTTTCCTGTTTACCTTGTCAGCTGCGAGAAAAATGTCTCTGGCAAATTTAGAGTTGTGGCAAATGTAACACTTTCAGACTTTCGATATCTTGTTGCCTTGCATCACCATTCCCCATTAGCCTGAGGTACTGTAAATGCTGTTTTTTTGGTGGTATGTGTATTCAGGTGGAGACTCTCGTGGCCAGTTTAAACTGGAATATGTGGATGGTGCTTGCATAGTCATGACTGCTAAAACACTGGACAGAGAGGACAGAGAGAACCACCTCTTGAACATAACAGCCACAGATGGAACGTATGTGACCAAGACGGCTGTGGAGCTCACAGTCCTTGATGCAAATGACAACAGCCCTGTGTGTGGGAAGGTATCATTGAAAGTCCTAATTTATGAAAATGGCCTTGTGCTTGGCCTGCTGCCAGGCCAGCTGTGACTACTAGGATAGTTTTTTATTCAACGAACTGACACGATACCTGCAGCTGTGTGTGGAGGAGTATTCTTTTTCAAGAATTTTTTAGTTATGTCTCTGGTATTTAGCCTCACTTGTATTGTATTGCAGGGCCTGTATGCTGGAACGGTTCCAGAAAATGCGGCGGCAGGAAAATTCATCCTACAGGTTTCAGCCTCTGATCCAGATTTCCAGTCAAACGCTGAAATTGCGTACCGACTCACAGGGGATGGGGCTGAATCATTCAGAATGGACTCTGCCACAGGTAGAAAAAGCTTCTTACATGATATATTTTCAGTGAAGGACATTGTAAGAAAGGTGAAATGTGGAGAAATACGTCCTGCAGAGCTACACATGCTAAAAAGCAAGCATTTACGTGCACTGCCATATCTTTGGATGTTCTCTGTATAATAGTCTTATGGCAGTGGCTTAGTGGAACAGAATAGCCTTCAATATAATAGTGTTCAGCAGTGAATAACATATAAAGCTGCATTGCTTTATCACTTATAACTTCTAAATAATTTAATATAAATATAACTAATAACTAATCAGCGTGTATATATATATATATATATATATATATATATATATATACACACACACACACACACACACACACATATATTGTACACACAGATTAGTTATTGGATAATTTTTTTCAATATATGCATGACTAAATATAATCATTTTTTATTTGTTTAACTAGGTTTTCTTCATCTACTTTTAGGATTTGTTTGTCACATTCATAAAAACATTTTACAGGGTTCACAAACTTTCATTCATCACTTGAAAGCATCACATCTATATATATATAAATTCACTTTTTTGTTTATTCTCTACAAGGAACTCTAAAGACACTGTTGCCTCTTGACCGAGAGAAGAGAGATGTGTATAATCTAACTGTGCAAGCAGTGGATGAGGGAAATCGCTCCTGTGAGGCTGATGTTGTTATCACTGTTGAAGACGTCAATGATAATGCACCTACATTCCCCTCTGACCTGTACTACATCAGCCTATTTAACAACACAGAGCCTGGGGCATATGTGGCACGTCTACAGGCATATGATGCTGACACCGGTAAGAGGAACTGTTTTCATACTTTATATCTTCTATATACTCATTAGGATCCCCACGGTGGTGCAGTGGTTAGCACAGTCACTTCATAGTAAGATGGTCCTGGGTTCCATCCCTGGGTCGGCCACGGGTGCCTTTCTGTGCAGTGTTTGCAAACTCTCCCTGTGTTCGCGTTCTTTCAGACCACTCCACTACTGCAAACTCTTCACTGACTACCTGGGGCACCTGCATTAGATTTTAACCATTAATACTTACCTATAATGCTGAAAATGGGCCAGTCCTTGTTTACCCATCTACAATGATCAAACCACGAATCACAGCTTGCGCTGTTAGAGCATCTTCCTCAGCCTGACTGAACTCCACTTCTTTAAAAATTGAAGACAGGCATCAAGACTCTTTTCAGTTTTGGCAACAACGTGGTGGAATGAACTTCTCCTGACCATTGGAACTGCAGAGACAGTCACAGACATCCCAACCTGCAAAAACTCATTTCAGGAAGGTCCCTCCCCCAAACCAACCCCCCTCGCAGATTTCTTAGAATCATAGAAAATAAGAAATTGTTCTGCTGGCAGTTCACAGATTTGCTTGCTGCTGGGGGTGAT
>JBBPDA010000034.1:3545423-3564728 GCA_037974385.1 Arnoldichthys spilopterus
CTCCTACTCAATTAGTCACCCTCATTAAAGACACCTGTTTTAACTAGTCACCTGTATAAAAGACACCTGTCCACAGATGCAGTCTATCAAGCAGACTCCAAACTCTCCAACATGGGAAAGTTACAAAGTCAAACTTACAAAATCAGCGAGGGGTCAAATAATTATTTCCTCCACTGTATATAAATTCACCATTTTTGTGACATCACAATAACAGTGAATTTAAAACAGGATGTTTTTGCAGCTACGTTCCCATATATGAATCATATGGAAAATAAATGGTATGTTTTGAAACTTGAATAGTGTTTGTACTTCGTCAACTTTTATTTTAGAAAAGCATATTTAGTTGATATGGGCCCTTTAATGGAAAAAGATCAACTGAATATTGGCTATTCAGTTTGCTTTTTTTGTTTTGTTAACTACAAGACTAGTAAAGCTGACTAAGCTGTGGACGCTGATACCCACTGGCATGACTAAACCTGCTTTTGTGGGCTGTCGCTGTAAGAGATTTATTTAGAAAAATGACAAAAGTGTGTTGAGTAGCTAAAAAATGGTAGTTGCTGCCATCTTGAAGTCTTTTCTGTATTTTGTCTAATTATTTATACAATGTCTCGATCAGGTGTCAGACCGACGTGGATGAATGCCTGAGTGTGCCTTGCTTAAATGGTGGCTGGTGTGTGAACACCTATGGATCTTTCAACTGCAGCTGCAGTCTAGGCTTCAGCGGGAGGCTGTGTGAGATGGAGAGCGAGGTCCACAACGTGTTTATCTCCACTTCCTGGAATATTGGCCTGGCCGAGCTGGTGGGAATACTCATCTTTTTGGTGGCTATCTTTATCTTGGCCTTGCTCTTTGTCCTCGTCCGCACAGGCTCGTGCAAACCTGCCAAAGACAAGCAGGAAAAGGAAAAATACAGAGCTGTTGATGCTTACATACAGAGGACTTACCTGGACTCCTGGCCCAGCAAGGACACTTTTCTGGACACTCCACCGCAGGTCCCTGTGAGACCCCTCTCCTATAATCCCAGCATTTCTGCAGAGCCCCGTAAGGACGTGGACGGTGGCTCCTTCACTCCAGATGTGTTGTTTGGCCTAAAAAAGCCTGTGGCTGTGTGCAGTGTAGCTCCCAACCTGCCAGAGCGCAGAGCTTCACGATCTCTAACAAACAGTGATTCCATACAAAAGCCAGACTGGGATGAGGAAAATGGTAAGCCAGTACTGATTCAGACAAGTATCAAAAATAAGCTGTAACTTGCATTGCATAGAAAACAATGCAAAACTTGAGTTAGTCATTAAAGTGACTATTTGTCATTATGAACACACCCAATCACACAAAGTGACCAAAACAATGTGACCTCTGCATTCAACCCATCCACACATAGAGCATCAGGCAGCTATCAGCAAAGCCCAGGTAGCAATGAAGCAAGACTGTACCTTGTTCAAGGGCTGGGATTTGAACCTACAACCTTCTGATCACATGGGCAAGTACCTAAACTTTAAGCTACCACTGCCCACTGCCCTATCACTGCCCACTGTCCAAGACAGCTTAATAAAACTTAAGGTGTCTGGATCCTATGGTGAATCTGGGAGATGTTAATTACATAATTAGAAAATATTATGTTAAAATAATATTAACAGTTTAAAATATATATAATATATTTTTTTCTTTAGAAAATGCAAGGGACACCAACTTGCCAACAGAAGAAGGTGGAACGGCCAGCAATAGAGGAAGCACACAAGGCCTTGCTTATTCTTTCCAATTTGCAGATGATAACAGTAAGTTGACATCAGGTTTGTTTTTGTTTGAAGGATGATAATTAATAATGATCTGAATATAGAAAACATAAATAACAACTAATGCATTATGTAAGAAATAAAAATGTTTGCTGAGAAGATTTGACAGGCTACAGTATGTAGTAAGTCATAAGATTTCTGTGGTCTTGCTCTCTTGGTCATCCCTTCAGCTCCCATATGGATTAAATCTGGGTACAGTTCCAGATCACATTCAGACAAGAGCCGAATGTAAGTGTGATTTACAGACGGGGAAAAGAAGTGATGAAAGTGTTGCGGATGTTGTGGCCATAAAGATTCTCTTAATAGTTTGCAAAGTGAGATTTGTGACCTCATGACGCTCCCTTTGTGCCTTCAAGTGTTTCAAATGTATAGAAGCAACTTCATAGCGGCTCCTTATGCCTTGTTCACACTATATGATTGTGAAAGTGGTCGGATCGCTGTACTGTTCGCACTACACAACCTTGAGACTCCCAATCACAAGTCAGACAGTTGTGTAGTGTAAACAGATTGGTGATAGGGGTCACCAACTACACCGTCTTGACTGGCCTGGTCAACAAAACAACATTCTGTCACAAAACGTCACACAAGTAATGGCACAACCCTCGCGCCAAACAGGAATTTAAAATGGATGTATACATGAACAAGTGTTATTTGTGCGACTGTAAGCTTCAAAAAACACGTTAAAGAAAAAAGAAAGGGATATGAGTGAAGGAATGGATCAGCACACATGGGCAGTATGGATTGTCTGTTCTGAGAGAGTTTGGGAAAAGTCATTAAATTCAGAGTCCCTCGTGACGCAGCCATGCTCTCCCTCATGGCTTTTTTGAGCTGAGGTAAAGTGAAAGTGACTAATTGTCATTGTAAACACACTGAAGCACCACAACGAAATGTGACCTCTGCATATAACCCATCACACGTGCACAAGTGGAGCAGCAGGCAGCTTATCAGCAGCACCCAGGGCAGCAGTGTAATGGGACAGTTCCATGCTCAAGAGTACCTCAGTGGTGCCCTGGACGGGACTTAAACCTGCGGCCTTCGATTCACAAGGGCAAAGTCCTAACCACTAGGCCACCACTGCCTACTAGGTGAATGTTTCATCTTGTCCTGCTCTCTAACTGGCTGTAGCTTGCCTGGCCAAGGTCTTAATGTTACATTCAATAGACATCGGATGTTGGAAGTTGGATCTCGTAATTCCGTCGTTCACGATCCAACAAACGTTCAATGGACGTGTTTTTTTCAGGAAAACCGAGTTCCCAGTTGCCATCGAATGCAGCATTAGCAGGTTAGTCACTGTAGTGTTCACACAGCCATGGTTGATTTGTGATCAAATGTGGAATCGCGTCTGATTGATCGCTTTTGTCAGTGACCTGTAAAATTGTGTAGTGTGAATAAGGCATTACAGTTCACTGCAACCTCCCTTTCTATAGCAAGCTAGAAACAATGATGTGGTATTTCAGTAGATCAATCCTTTTGTATACAACCATCCTCATGCAACCCTTTTGTCTGTTTTTGTCAATGCAATATTCATTCTAATTTCTTTGTTTCTTACTTTTACAAGCCTCCACAAAGATGGACTGTGTTAATAAGTAGGTTGACTCAAAACGTTATTCATTCCATATGATATAGTACATTAGATTTTAACATGCACATAACAGTGTACAGGTTGACTGAATTTGTCTGTTTGTAAATAGTTTTCAAGCCTAAACATATTTACTCTGAAAAAACAAAATTTCTTCCATTTTTCTTTCCATCAAAAGACTCTCATGAGGGTTTTGACCTCCAGAATCCCAGAGGTGATTTCTGCATGAGTTCTAATTTGTTGCCCTTTCTTGCATGCTTCATTGGCTTAGCACAGCCAGCTCACTAAGACTTGACAGAGAAAATTAAATGGTTCTCTGTGAATGAACACCACTGTTCCACATTGACTTCTAACTGCCTCAGACCCATAGAGTCCCTGTCTGAACATGGAATTTAACATGGATAATATTAAGAAGACCGTGGAAAGAAAATGTCTACATAGTCCCATAGGCAATAAGCACCACAATGGATTTCTTTTTATCTGTCTGTTCTGTTCTTCATTAATATTTATATATTGACTATACATATACAATAATGTAAATAAATAAGTACATCCCATAGAAACCGCTGATATTTTTTCAATATTTTTGAACAAACAAGCATGTTACTCTCTTTGATACAGTACCTAAAGGTTGTTCACTCTAGCAAATAGACAAATGTAGGATATCATGCAGGGTCTTCATGATATGTGATGTTAAGCAACAGGTTTGAAGTCAATAAGTTCCCTGGATCTTGCTTTTTTGGGAACTAGAATAAGACCCATGGTTTTCCACAGTGTGGGTACCTTCTTCTGTTGCAGGTTCAGGTTGAAGATGTGTTGAAGGGGTTCTGCCAGGTTCAGCAGACCAGGTCCTTAGAACTCAAGGACAAACCTTGTCTGGGCCAGCTGCCTTCCTATGACACAGACTCCTCAGTTCACTTCTGACCTAGTTATTATTTGAAATAAAGCATTTTACTGCAAGGAAATTATTTACATGTGTCATCGATTTCAAATGACTGCAAATTTGTCCAGGGCTGGCTACCCCAATTAATTCAGCTTCAGAGCAAACTTTTGATGCAAAAAGGAAATGCAATAGATAGAGATAGATAGATACTTTATTAATCCAGAGGGAAATCTTTTGTACCAGTAGCCACAATATACATACAAATGTAAACAATGTAACAATGTAAACAGACATAATACAAAAAATATATAAATAACTACTACACAGAAAAATCTAAAATGTAAAATATCAAAAATACAAATAACTGTACTATACAGGATAAAGAATAACTATAACGCTATAAAACTATAAGCTATAAACTTTCACAATTACATTATATACATATTTCTGAAGGTGCAGTATGTGTGTAAGTATGTGCAAATATACAAAGTCACTGTGGTAATAGTAATTGTGCAGATAATAGTAGTAATAATAAAGTGATAGGTGGTGCATAAGATAACATGATCTTAGAATCTTCTCTACATGCAGGTTATTCTTGAAACTGTAGGTGTGAAAGTGCATGCTCCAATCGGATAGAGGTTGGACAAATCTGACCTGCAAAGGATGCCTGACAGGAAAAAGTCTAAGCTCTCCAAGAAGAACTTTAGAGAGACACTGTAGTCTGCCAAAGAACACATAGACAAAGACTAGGCATTTTGAAATAATGTGCACTCGACAGATCACACAGTAAACATGTGTGGTATAAACCAAAACAGCTTTTCAAGAGAAGAACCTCATATCTACTGTGAAGCATGGCGGTGGAAATATTATGGTTGGTGTTGTTTTGCTGTTTCAATGACTAGTTAGCTTGCAGTCATTGATACAACTATGAATCCTGTATCATATCAAACAGTGCTTCAAAATAATCTGAGGCCATCTCTACTACAGTTGAAGTTGAGGTCAGCATATTAGCATAATAGATTTTTTTAAATGATCTTCCTTTTAATCCCCAAGGGGAAATAATTCTCTGTATTTTACCCATGCGAGCACACATGTTGAGCACACACACCTGGAGCAGTGGGCAGCCACAGTCACAATGCCCAGGGAGGAGTTGGGGCTTAGGTGCCTTGCTTAAGGGCACTTGACCATGGGTATTCCTGCTGGTTTAGGGAATCAAACCAGTTACCCTTCGGTCACAAAGCCGCATCTCTAACCATTAGGCCTACAGTTATAGTTTCCTAAAGGGGAGGCAAGGGTGATTATCAGTTGGATCCCAGAATCCACAGTATATAGGCATTGTATTGAGAGTGAAATGTTTGCTTGTTCACATACGTTCAAATACTTATTTTTTTTCCCAAATGACTGTTTATGTATGTATGTATATTTGTATATATATACATATATGCGTATTTGTCTTTTTTTGCACAATACTTGCCTTTGTAGTATAATCCTTTTTGCTTCATTCTGTTACAATTGTCTCAACAGACTACCACTGGGACACTTCAGACTGGATGCAAAGTATTCAGGTTCCAGGATTTCAATATGAGTTCGTCCAGATGCCCTCCATATACCCTGACATCAATGACATGTACCCTAGAACTCATGTCTCTGACATGGATTACCTTACTGAAAGTGGTGACGTTGAGAGCAACCTTCTACCACTTTCAGAACATTTGCCTGATGATGAGCCTCTTTCCAATCTAGAGTGCAAGGACAAATCTGCCTGGCCACTGGCCCACACAACCATCTCTCAGACCCCAGGACCAAGCTTCATCACAAACAGTCAGCAGCACAGTCTGGATCAGCCACAGCCTAATCAGAAAGTCCAAGCAGTGCCTCAGGGTTCAATTCAAGGACAGTTTGAACTTAGGCCAGGCAGTATTCACTCTGGAAGTACCAAGCACGGAGACAAAGGCACCTGTCCCAATTTGTTTCATACCTCTTCTCACTCCCTCATAGATCTGTCAGGTAGTGGTGAGGAAGTGGATCCAGTCGTAAGTGATTGTAGGAGTCTTGACGAGGGTGTGTCTGGTAATGTCACTATACCAGTGCTGGAGAGGGACACTGCCCAGTGAAGCCTGTTATGAGAAAGATTGAGTTGTAGAGTGTATTGAATTGCATCACTCTAATAAGCCAGTCCAGGCTCTAGATTACATGGTGTTGTCCTTGTGTTTAGATGGAAATTTACATTTACCCTGTGCCATTTTTGTGACTACTTTTTTTCTCCAGAGAGGTAAAGCACACATTATAAATGAATGTAAAATTTAAAAATCCTGTACAAAGTTTTTTTTCATCTGTGTAGAGTAAGACTATCCATTTGCTATTACTGAGTCATTAATCAGCACTTTCTTACACAACTGGCACATTCTAATTGCCAATAAACACTTAATATAAGTTGTCATATTTTTTGACTCATGAGCCATATATTTGATAATACCTGGGATGCCAAAACATGGTATATATCTGTTCAATGTAAGATAAATATACGTATGTAAATGTGCATATACAGTTATCTGCTAAAATTTAAACAATCCTTGTCAGTTCACTCACGTATTTTGTTGTTAACACATCCTCTACAGGGGACACACTTAAATATGGAATTTTTTACAATTTGTGTACATTTTCTATTTGTTTAACATTGGAGAAAAAATGTAAAAAGTCAATTATTAAGTTCAATTTAGCACATAAACAGTAACTGTGCATTAAAATATGCGGGGGTGTTCCCTGTAGAGGAAATACTTACTTTCATTTAGAGTCAACAAAACATAAGCTGGCCAAGAGTACCCCAACTTTTGCATATGTTGATGTAGTTTCAGATGCTGTGCTGTAATATCTGGTAATGGAATCTTTTAGTAACAGAACACTTGAGAAAAGTGTCCTAGACACGATCCTATCAGTTAGAAGAGGCTTTTCTAGTTGAGATCTTGGTGTTTTCAAGGATGTGGGCCTGGAATGAAGATCCCAGACGTCTCCTGAGAACAATTAACGTACATACCAGAGAGCAGGTGAAGACTTTTCCACCTCTGATTTAGTCTTTCCCTCCACTTCTTTGAGCATACTCAATCAAACAGTCTTATTAGGGTCGCCTGGATTTTTCTAAGGATGTGAAATTTTGTGCTCACTAAGCTTGATGAGCTACAGTTAATATCAGATATCCTCAATAGGGCCATTAGAGAGATAACTACTGGAGGATAATTTCTGATAAGAATATCATTTTATTTTATAAGGAAAAAAACACATGAAAGCACTTTTCACTTTCAGAACTTTGCTGTCAAGCTTTTTTTTCAGCCCTTTCAAGTTCATTCTGTTTTTGAAAGGAGCAGATATCTGCTGCAGAAAAGCCACAGCCAGCTGTTGTACCTTCCATCTGGGTTACATAAAGGAGTTTGGGCGGTGAAAGTGCTGACTAACTACCGTATTGACAGATAGCCCTCTTTAGAATCGTCCACCCATCAAAGTGGAGTGTACATGAATATGTAAATAATTTGTTCTTTTGTTTCATGATTGTTAGAGCATCATTACATCCATGATTCTGGTTTTATAAAACAGTTTCAGTGAAACACATTGCATTTGTAATTAAATGTTTTTGAGTAAATTGAAGCATTCTACATTAGGCAAAGGGCTCAGACCTGTGATTATAAAACAAGGCTGTTCATGTAACTGTCTGAACAAATCTGCAATACTGGGTTCATAGGCATGTGAAAAAATAAGAACAATACATGGAAATTGTTGTTTTTTACAACATTTTTAAACAAGCAAACATCTAACCCTTGTTAATGAGGTGTCTACAGATAAAGGTGATGTGCTTTAACAAAACCACAAGGAAAACTAGCTTTTTCAGACAGTTATTCAACAAAAATATGGATTGAAATAATATTCTTCTTTGGAAAAAGAAAGCACATCTTTGGCCTCACAAACTAGTATTACCTCCTTTAGCAGAAAAAAAATATCTTGTAGGCACCAGTCTGTGGGACCAGCTTGCTGACCTTTTTTGGGGTTTTCTTTACTTTTCAACCCCCCTCAACATTGCAGTGTTTTTTGAGCCATTCTTTGGTGAACTTGCTATTGTGCTTAGGATCATTCTCCTGTTGAAATGCCCACATCCACTTCAACTTTTCAACAGAGAGCCTCGCATTATCTTCAAGCACTCTTTGATTTGATGCAGAATTCTTAGCTGAATACATGACTGAAACTGCCCAGTCCTTCAGGCAGCGAAGCAACCCCAAACTATAACATTTCCACCACCATGCTTCACAGTTTCTAAAGGGTTAAAAAGTGTAGTTTTGCTCTAATGTTAATTTATGAGAGAAAACCGTTTTCCTGACTTTTACTTGTTTTTCTTACAGTAGAATGATTTATTTCAAATAATTTTGAGATTTCTTTTTAATCGCTTGCCAGACCCATAGGCATCCACAACCATTTTTTCCTTTAGGGAACACTTTACACCTTAACACTTTAAATACCTGGTTCTAATTTTATGGACTTGAAGGTGTGATAAAGGGAGTATTTACTGTGACGGATTTGTCTTCTGTTCATTTTCATGGGATGTACTTATTTTTTCACATGACTTATAAAAAGCGTTGGGGGACACAATGGCTAAATAGAACCGCCAGAATAAAAACTCTTGTAGGATCTTGTATGAAAACAAGCAAATGTTGTGCACAAACAAGCAATGTTAGACACAAGAGGGCAGTGTACTCTTATGATACATGTACAAAATGATGGATTTACTGAACATCCTGCTGTCAATGGTCCCTGTCATCAAATTCTATCTAAATTAGGGATACTCGTACTAAATTACATCTTAAACATTGTGGATCAACTTCCCAATTTACTTTTCTTTAATTACTGGAGTGACTGTAATTTTTAATCTACTGACAGCTAACTATACTAGCACCATGGCTACTTCTACTTTCATTTCCATGCAATGAGAAATTGGGAGAAATTTGAAAAACAAACAAACAAACCTTAAAATTCCTCTTCGTGATAGCTCTGGTTTGCAGCATAACACTTGGACGAGTCTTACAAATCGCTGGGCGAAGCAGTGACAGCACTTAAATGGTTTGACATGTTTTGACACTGGCCCGGGGGAGGGGGAGGATGCGCGTGTGTAACACAATGTGACAGGACGTCCCTGTCTGATGCTGTCGTATCATTATGGAGAGGGGGCTGGTCAGGCTCCTTTAGCACCCAGACCTTCTCTAAATGCACACCTCACTGCTTTAGCAGCCCTCGGAGAGACAGCAAGGCCACCACACAGGGTCATCTATCAAACAGGCAAGCACAGCATTCAATCACTCACTCTATAAAAGGTGCAGATGTGTTTTGTGTGCTTCTGCACAGTAATTGCACAACAGTAGCTTCTGAATAAAGATCTGCCCAATAGTGGGTGTCTTGTACAGTTTAAAGATATTTGGTTGTACTGGGTTTGGGGGGGGGGGGGCTCTAGCAGTGTGTGACATACTGTTATCAACAAAAATAAACAAGAGTATGTTTCTTAGCTACTAAAGAAATTCTTGAATTTCAAGCCTGCATTTTGCCCTTTTGTCAGGTTGTGTATATAGCAACATGTCAGAAACCACATAAGCAAGTATATTTGGCCTCACAACAGCCTATACTGTTGAGGAATAGACATTACTTTACATTACTTGTATACCATATAAGCTTCAATTACTTGCTTTGTACAGGATTGTGCAAAAGTTTTAGCCCCTTGTGAATGTGTTAGTTTAAGCATCCCTAGACCTCTTCTCCTGAAAGGCCAGTATTGCTTGTAGTTCCCATTAACTCACTGGTTTGGGCTCAATCAGCCCTTCACTAGATGAAATCAGGTGCTGATGGAACTTCACATACATCCATGCAATGGCTGGAGGCCTGGAGCAGAAATCTGGAGCCAAACCTGTGTCTTCTACCCAGCTCACACACCATCAACTACTGTTTACAAACAAATGTTCAGTCTGTTCTCTGCCTTCCTGTATGTTTGGATTGATTCTAATGTTCACTTGTGATTTTGCTGCAACAAAAAAAACCCTCACTGCTCAGATAAACGGCTTTAAACTATTAACATAAGGGACTTTTGCACAGTAATGCTATAATGCAAGACTAAAAACTTACTTCAGACACCAAACTTGTCTTTCCTTTAACTCAGTTATGGCCAAGGCTTTTGACATTTACACCATGACCTGGCCTGAGCACCAGGTTCGATGTAGACCTCAGTTAAATGTTTCAGCCACCGTTTTGAAACTGTCACCTTGACTGTCGCATAATCCCATATCTGTCATAGCCGATCCTGTGCTGCAGCTCCAACAGACACCTCCCTCCCATCCCTCCAACACACAGAGTTCAATTAAACATGTTAATGAAGAGACCAGGTGGTAATAGCGCTGTTTAGCACAACTAATTGTCCCGAGCAGTCTCCTCACACCTGTCCTCTACAGAGGGTGATAAAGCAATAAAATGCACAGTGTCCTTGCATGAACTCTGCATGAGTCACTACAAACAGTTGCCAGTCATTTGAAGTATACTGGAGCATGCTCCCTTCATATAGGGAAAACTCTTTTATGCAGTCATGTGCCATAGAAAGAAATATAGAAGGGGAAGATAAACAGATAAATAAATAAATAAATAAATAAATAAATAAATAAGCAGTCTTCTCTCCGTGAATGGCCATGGCTATTGTGCACTCGCCATTCATCCGTGTCCACTGTTATTTGTCACCCATTAGAAATACGGTAAACAAGACGTCCTCGTTTCGTGTCAGTGCTGCAATTTGGCAGTGCTGTTTGAAAGGGCCCAGTAGTCCTGCCAACACGTGTGTTCCTCTCACACTGCATTATGCAAAAGAGTGTTTTTACATTGTACACTGTTTTTTTTGTAAGTCTGTCCCTAAAAACCATAATGACGTTCAGGACAACAAACGGAAGCCCTGCATTGAGTTTTACTTTAGAAAGAGAGGCTGGAGCATGATGTTCTCCTCAAGAGTTCACTTTGTTAGGTCCAGAAAGCAAATGCATAGGAAACTCACTGACATGTTCCAGAAATCATTTCATCATGATGCTTTTCTTGATGTCTTTTTAAGCCAGCAGTGATGTTCAAATATGCTGTGGCATTTAGACCTCACTAGGCATCAAGGGCCTTAATGTAGTAAGCAGTGGTGGCCTAGTGGTTAGGTCCGGTGTGGTTTAATTTATGCTATGTATGGTATATACATGTTTAATTATAACATTAATAATATAAGCATTATTAAAGGATGTTTAAAGTTGCAAAACCTTCTTCACACTCATACACTTCATCTCTACAGAGTCATGTTTAAAGAGTTTTTAATGAAACAAAACTGGCACCATTTAAAAAACCTATTTTTACGCATGAAATGTTAAGCATCAACATTAGACCATTGAGAAAAGTTGTGTAGTTGGAAGAATACCAGCTTGAACCTTGACGCTTGAACCTGTGACCTTCTGTTCACTGAGGCACAGTCCTAACCACTAGGCCAACCTCTGCCCACTACATTAAGGCCCTTGATACCTATTGAGGTCTAATATATATATATATATACACTGTGTCTTTTGAATAACATGCTTCTTTAGGGAACCAAAAGAGGTTCTTTGTTCCTTTTTAAGGAGTGATTTTACAATTTGTGTGTAAAGGTGAAAGGCATACGCAATAACTTGCCAGCTCCACATACATACACAGACACTTTTGTAATTCTCTACTGATTTGGACCGTCAATTTGTAAGAGAGACAGTCTATAAGAAACAATGAGAACAGGAAGACACAAAAAGTGAAGTGTTTTTGCTCTTTTTTCAAGTGTTCTCAACAGACAGTGTTCAGCTGTACCTTGCAACGGCAGCTCATGTATTACTCTGACAGTTTGTTCATGTTTGATCTTTCAACAGACATCCATTTTTCAGAGCATAATGTACATTCTGTTTCATTATATCTCCTTTCCATGTCTGTGTCTGCAGCTTCTAATCTCTCCTTTAAGCATGACAAGGCAGTGATTAAAGACATCCGCACAAATGTCCTTGCTGTATTGAAACAGCTAGATGGAAAAAATGGGAGTCTACAGAGGTCAATTAGCCAACCCTTTGCTAACCTGCACCCCCATACACTTTCCTCTCTTTCTGTCCCTGCAAGATCAGCCCCATCTGTCTTTCCAGATGACTCCCTCCTCTTTCATTAACTGTCCCCACATTGCGTGACGACCCTCACTCTCCTTTCCTCCTCCAGTGCTGTGTCCTGGGACCAAAAAATGTCTGGCCCACTCCCTTGCTCTTTTCAATCTCCCTCTCCTTCTCCTACATGCTGCTGAGCTCAGCCTGGCCTAGCCATGCCCTTAGCTCCAGGCCACTCTCCCTACTGATGCAGATCAGTTAGGATGGTAGTGTCATTATGGCTTTAGCCACAACCTGAACAACCCCTTTTGGTGGCTCCCGGGGCGTTATAGATTTGTTGCTCAATGCAGAACATAGAATTCCCATTTCCACACTCACTTCCAGCCGCGCTGGCAAAGAACTGAGGATTCACAGGATCACAATGACCCAGAGCAGCACGCGTTCAGAAATAACTACCACACTGATTCTGCTCCATGTCACAATGAATCAAGGGCCTAATTAAGTTGAATTTGCTGTCTGTTTCTGTATGGATTTATTATTGGCCCTTCTCCCTCCCCATAATTGATTTATTTGAAAAGAGCAGTCAATGTATGTCCATGTGCCTCCAAAGCCAATTTTAAGTAGGATTTTTTGCCATTTTCTGCATACAACAGACAGGGCTTATACTGTTATCTATTTGATTAAAATACACAGGTTAAATAATCATAATAATAATAATAAAAATAATAAAGGATGTTAGTAAATGAGTGGTACCATAGAAGAAACTGCATTGGTTCCCAAAACACCCGAATCACACATTTTATTTAAAATTAATGGCTGAATTCCGATGTGTTGCCAACTGGGAGAGAGCAAAAATGTGGAATGTCTGGTCAGGGGTTGAGGAAGTGGGCCTTGTCTGGTCCTGGAGTAGCTTACCCCCTATCCTGCACAATTTAATTTTTTCCTAGCTATAGCAAATCAGAAGAGGCTCACTAATAAGCTGATGAGTTGAATCTGGTATGTTATAATCAGGGGAAACACTAAGACGTGCAGGTCAAGAGGGACTTTTTTTTTACAATTTTTACAAAAAAAGTATTGAATACTTTTGTGATGATTTTTCCATCACAATACCTGCGTTATGCTACGACCAAGCCTTCAGCGCTTCTTCTAAATGTCTCTGTGTGAGAATGAACAAACAGCACTGTAGCTGGAATGCTCTAATGATTTATTGATGACTGTGGTCTACTACCCACTTTCTCACACTCTCTGTGAAAAAAAGAGCAAGGATTTCTCTCAGCTGAGGGGCGACTAAGGATTACAAGCCTTTCCAGTTCACAGCATCTCTGTCTGTATCCCACACGAAAACAGCTCAACCTGTGATCTCCAATTCCTTTGAGGAGAGTAAAGCGAGCTCAGAGAGGTAGCACTTCTACTCCGTGCCATTATGGCCAACACTGTAGCTTAGGTGCATTTCTCAGCAGTTGTTATTGTCTTGGTTTGGATCTTGCTTACATCAGGCACTGACAAGGCTAAATGAGTGCATATAAACAGGTTTTCCCTTATCTAGCCAACAAAGCATTGCTTGGGGCAAATATGCCTGCAGTTCAGTGAGAATGCCAGGCTGTCTAAAACTGGCCGTACAAAATGATATGAAATGACAAACCGCGGCCTGACATGTAAAACAGCAAAACATGCACTGGATTGCTGCGATCTTGTCTCACCTATCAAATGCCATGCATAACTGATAAGCACAGGTTACGATGAAAAGAATGATGTGAATGCCCTTTCCTTGCAGCCAGAGTGGAGGTGGTAGGTGGAAATGTGTGCATGTTTGTTTCTCTGTTTATGTAGAAAAAAACAGAGAAGAAGATGACGAAGCGAAGAATTTCAGGACCAGCGAAGTAGTTGTGCTCTTGACAAAAGCTGTTTTCTGTTGGGGTTTTTTTTTTTTTTTTTTTATGTGCACATTGGACAAGTATGACAGCACGTCCTGGCATTGTCTAAAAACAAGTCTCTGTGATTCTGAGAAAGTGTATGTTTTGGCAGACGCGCTCACGAAAGTTTTGCCTGCTGTTTCTTAGTAAAGTCGCTCATGTTTACACCATATTGTAGACTTGCATAACCAATCAAAGTATCATAATATGGTATCTCTCTCTGTCTGTGCTTATGATGTTCATGTTGTTTTGGCCACTTGGTACAATTAATTGGATCTAGTAACTCCCAGCACTAATGAGACACTTTCTTCTGTGGTCTATGCTTTGAAGTCAGTGCTAGCGTATGTAAGAGAATATTCGAAATGGAGCCCAGTGTTAGTGTGCACTGATAGCAGGGTGAGGGCCTGTGTCAATAACTGTTTACGGCTGTATTCCTGATGAATTAGCTAATGCAAAAATGTATTGAATTCTTCTTCATTATATTGCCTCCCAGAACCCTAACTCATTAATCTGTCCCGATCTAGATAAGATTATATTTGGAGCACAACTTCTTCAAATGCCCTCAAGCATTGCTGGATCAAATAGAAAAATCTTGGGCTGTACTGCCAAATATTAAGTGACACGGTCCTTTCAAAAGAAGCACCTGCCTGTGAGGAGAGAGAGAAAGAGCTCTTTTTCTCTATGAATGACCAAACTCAAAACCTAAACTTAAGGGTATAGCAAAAAGTGTTTCTCAAAGAGGTCAACCACTATCGGCGTTTTTTGTACACTTTTGTTCTTCATTACTGGAGCAAAACATGCTTAACCTCCCTGTGCACCCCCTAAAAAAGCCCTAGAGTCAAAAGAGAACATCAATATGTTCAATATTCCCAAGTAATAATAGATACTCATAAATGCCAAGCTATATGTCAGTATCTATCTTTTTTTTGCTGACGTTTCTCCGCATGAGGACCAAAGAAAAAATCTGAATAAATCAATCAGAGGTTCGCTGAAACAAGTCAATGTGTTCAATATTCACTCACACAAGTCAGACATGCAATAATAACAGACACTCATGAATGCCAAGCTAATAAATGTTTCAGCCGTATTGTCATAAAGACACTTTAGAATTCAAAGTTCTGACATGTTTGAAGTGAAATAAAAAAAGCTTTTTAAGTTCTTTTATTTATTCAAAGAAGCCGGCAAGAGAAGACGTCTTCAACTACTTAATTCAGAGAAGTTAATGCAGAGCCGAAGCCCTAAAATTCTTGGACCATATATCAGTGTGACAAATATATCTGGCACCATGTGCAAATGGACAGTGGCACAGTTTAAAGAATTATTTTAAGCTCCTGAGCATATTCAGCTGTGGGATGTAGACGTCTGTGCTGATGAGGCTCTGAAATACAATGTGGTCTGTAAGTAATTGAACAGTGGCACAACTTGGCTCTGCCCTAAAGCACACTGGAGTCAAAATGAAACTGTGACTGTGAGGTTAAAGGATGTCATTTTAATATAAGTCTATTTTCAGTGAACCCGAAGTCAAAGCTCTTATATTCAAAATGCACATTTTCAGGTTATGTATTTGTACAAATGGTTGCTTGCTTGTTTCTTGGTCAGCATTCATTTGTTGTGTCATTCAAAAGACATTGAACAACAGTTCTAGACTTGATTTTTAATGTGAATCTGGACAGAATTTTTCATCAGCATTGAAAACCAAAGGCTAAGGTTTGACAATGTTACAAAGCATAGTTCAACTAACACTTGGGAATGTCTGAATCTTTGTGGGAAAAAAACAGCTTTGTTCCAGCACAAGGCGCAGAAAAAGGTTTTCCTAACTCACTTAATTATTCAGCAGGGTGTTTTGGGTTTAAGATCCAACAAACCAATAAGAATGGAACATCGGCTCACCTTTAAAAGTCTGGAGGGAATGAGGTATGATCCGTTTTTGGCGAGGAAACGGACCTGGTTGCGTAAGCAAGTGAGCATGTTATTCATGGGAGCAGCACTGTTCCACTTAATCCTTTCGAATGCCATTAGTGTACTTTAAGCGTTTATCGGTGTCAGTAATGAGCGTTGTGCACCCAACCGCTTGTAAAATGCACCGCTTAAATACGTTTAAATAACACTTCACTGACTTTAGACATGGTCAAAAGCACAATGTCATTTCACTGCCTTAAAATAGCAACGTGCCAACAATGCGCCCAGACACACCCCACTCCTACAAGGGGGAAAAACATTTGTTATTTTGAAAATGTGGGCTAATGGTGTGAAATTGAGGAATATGCTGGAATTAAACTAGTAAAACAACTTTTCACACTTTCTGCTGGTCCAAAACAGGACCAAGTGTCACTGTGGGTAAAACAGGCCATTGTGAGACAGAACATTCAGCCTCACAGCCAAAACACCAAAACAACTCAATGTGTTCAAATAAATGGGCCCATTCTTTAGAAGGATGAACTGGTGAATGTAGCACTGTGACTTGGTAGACCACAGATGTGACTTGGTAGACCACAGAAATATCTTGATAGACCACAGAAGTGACTTGGGAGACCACAGTTGTGACTTAATAGACCAAAGATGTGACTTGGTAGAACACAGATGTGACTTGGTAGACCACAGAAGTAACTTGGTAGACCACAGTTGTGACTTGGTAGACCACAGATGTGACTTGGTAGATGACAGTTGTGACTTGGTAGACCACAGATGTGACTTGGTAGACCACAGAAGTGACTTGGTAGACCACAGATGTGACTTGGTAGACTGCAGTAGTAGTAAATGTCCAAAGTACAAACAGAAAAATGTTAAACAGATCAAGAACACTATCCAGGGTGAAAGAATACGTGTCAAAGTGAGCTATATTGAACAACATGCATGCATGATAAGATGAAAACCAAACATTCAGGAGCAAAAGTTTTAACTTTTTTTAAAATAAGTGCACAAAGCAATTCAAGTGAAGGAGAGATTAGGCCAAGATTAATCTGACTGATCGCATTCTGGGCACAAATTCTCTTTCACATTAAGAGTATGAATTTACCAGGATAAAATACATAACAGATGATTTGATATGTCAGCAGCAGAATTAATCATTTTAACTGTTCAGGTCCAATAAAAATGCCTCAAAAGTCAATGTTTCAAATGCACCCGAATGCATCTAAAGTGCTGTTTCACCTTAAGCAGACCTTAAGCGTACAATGAAAGAAACTTCTGAGCTTTTCTTGGCAAAAAACCTAATGCTGTTGATGGTCTGCCACTCAGTCACCCGATGTGAACCTTTCACAGCATGCATTTCACTTAGTGAGTCATAACTAAAGCCAAAAAGCCCCAAGCATGTACTGAAAATGGCTGCATTACAGGCCTGGGAGACCATCATCATAGGAGCATATGACATCTCATCATCTGGTGATGTCGAAGGATTGCAGACTTCAGGGATTTGACCATTGTGATTATGCTAATCTGTTCAGTTGCTTGTGGTTTTATGGAATAAGAAAAGGGCTGTGATGCATATATATGTGTGATATCCTTAAATTCAAGTGTGCTTCAATCACGGGTGAATCTGATGTGTTGGAGGACAGAACCCAAACAACTAGAATGTTGCTTGTGGGCAGTGGTGTTCTAGTGGTTAGGACGCTGCCTTTAAGACCTAAAGGTCACAGGTTCAAGTCCTGGCACTGGCACCACTGAGGTACCCTTGAGCAAGATACCGTCCCACTACACTGCTCCCCGGGTACTGCCTGCTGCCCGCTGCTCCACGTGTGCATGTGTGATGGGTTAAATGCAGAGGTTGCATTTTGTTGTGGTGCTTAAGTGTGTTTACAATAACAAATAGTCACTTTCACTTCACTTGTGCCCAAGTTCTCCTGCACTGTAACTCTGTATAGCTATCAAAGCTATCGCTGGTATTAGCAAGAGCTACCAGAAGCCTTGTCAAGGGTTAAAATGTGTGGTTCATAGAGATGTAGCAGACTGTGTGAAATTTCCTCATATTTCATAATGACTGCAGAACAAAATGCAATGATGCAAACTGTAAGGCTTTAAAATGTATTGGAATCGTTGACTAAAAACACCAATGTAGGATCGAATCATGACAACACTTTATGCCCCTACAAATATCACATTTCCCTGTTATGAGTAGCAAAAAGTCTTCAATTCTACAACTTTTCTACAATTTTCGTCTTCATAATAGTACAGGGAACACCAACAAAGAACACACACACACACATACACACATAGAGCATACACACAAGCCTGTAATTCAATGCAATGTCAAATGTAGAGCCCTGGAGATGACCGTTATATAACTAAACAGGTGTTAAAGATATGGAACACATCCAAATATTGATGACCAACTTTACTACCATCAAAGCCCTCACACACTTCAAACTGAGCCCAACACACTGAATGAGGCTAATACACTAAATGAATGTGACAGGGAATGATGGATGATTTGACTGTGCCTTGATCATGTTTGGTTGCCTAGTCTGTCATTTCCATAGGTCATTTCATCAATGAACAGGCTGCAACAGAGCTCAACACTTTTTCAAGGGTACAGAACAGATGTTAAAGATGTAAAATTCAGTAGCACCTTTGCAACTGATGTTTTTTCTATGCTGAACTGTAATGACATGTTTTGAGATCTTAGTGATTTGTGGAATCTTTTTTGTCCTTAATTCACTTAGAGTCTCCATCGAAACATCCGGTTTGGTGTGAAGAAAGGAAGCTGACTCACGAACCGACATCTGAATATGAGATATGGAAAAGCACACATATTGTATGAGCCACTTTGAATCTACTATTGTTGGAATAAAATGATTCCTTTAACTGAAAATAAATCATGAATGACTGAAAAAAAAACAGTGAACGAGAGGACGCATAAACATTAGTATGTGAATGCACATTATATGAATGAGGTTCAACAGGAAACGAAACCAACCTAGAGAGAGAGATAGATAGATAGATAGATAGATAGATAGATAGATAGATAGATAGATAGATAGATAGATAGATAGAT
>JBBPDA010000034.1:3570414-3601475 GCA_037974385.1 Arnoldichthys spilopterus
GTCTGTGTGTTGCCCTGCGATGGGTTGGCCTCCTGTCCTGGGTGTACTCCACCTTAGGCCCGCAGTCAGCTGGGATTGGCTCCAGCTTCTCCGTGACCCGGAAACGGAAGAAGCGGTTGGAAAATGGATGGATGGATGAATGGATAAATGTGAAGTAAATGCTAAAAATAACATTGTCTTAATAAACATTGACTGAAATGTTTGTAGTGAATATAGTAATTTTGTAACATGTTACGGACCAGGTAGCATTCAGATTTCAGTGTAGCTGGTCAACAGTACTTATGACTACCACATGCAAATAAGTGGTGTAATATCCTTCCTGGATATAATACAGATACTAATCACATGAAACAATCAGGTGTAAACTAGGTCTAAACATTGGTTGTCATGTTCAGGGTACTTATGTTCTACTACCATACAGGAAAATATAGGATTGGATGAAATTAATCATTCTTTCCCCCATTTCTGATATCTGATCTAGCTTTAGTCCTTAAGAATGGCGAAATAACTGAAATGCTGTTGGTCTGTCAGAGACTAATTCACCTCTCTAACACTGAAGCTTACTCTATTCTGGGGGCAGTGCTTGTTAACTCTCTGCACTATTAAGATGCCTCTGGTTTTCACTAGGGAGGAACACAGCTGGTGATTGAAGAGATCGCTTCATTTGGTCTATGAGTATCCCTTTAATTAATTGCAAAATAAAGCTTCTTCTCATAGCTCAGCCCAGCACAGGTAATCCCCAGAGCTCACCTGGAACATATTGCAGTGGCTGGTTTTAGATTGCTTCAATCGCACTGTGGGAGATACTGAGGAAGACAAGGGTTCGAATGATGTGCCTATCAAATGAGAGGACATGTTCAGAAATGCTCCTTTCTAAGTCGTGGCAGTGAAGCCGTCTCGGGGCCTGCCGCAAGCCTTTATTCAGGTTTTATTTGGGCTGGATTGTGGCAGATGACTGAATATCAAATGTCACATCTCTTCCCCTGATAAGGTTTCACAAAGGTCTCATTCTCCACACAAGAGATACAGTATTACAAGGCGTGATGTTCATGAATAAATGTTATTGCTACAGCTCTATATTTGTCACTGGGGCCACCGATGAAAGGCCTCACATGACTGTAGAATATGACTTCTGTTGCTTTGCGCGTGTCCAGGAAAAAAACTCAGCTGCCAGGTATTTATCTGTAATTCAGAGTGATTCATCCTCAGCATCAGAAGTGCTCATTTCTGCTATGCAGAACCTCATGGCTCAGATTTTAAAACTAATAATTTTTTTAATGGCTCATATCATAGAAAATCAAATTTTCTGTGACAAAAAACTGTCAGATTTTAATGACATTGTCTCATAAGATTTTGCTGCTACTTGATTACAGTAATCATTTTTGTATGCAGATTTTATTTTAAATATTGTAAAAATATTGCTAACTCTGTTGCATGAAACAAATCAAATGAAATTATGGGGTGAGTGTATCATTATTACATAGCAATATGTAACAAATGTCAAAATGTGTTATTAATTTCACAGTGCATACATTTTACATATGGAACCCTAGATGCAAAAACAGCCCATTTAAAATGAGGAAAAAAATTATATATGCCCACAGTAATTTTGCCCCTCAATCCAAACTGAAGTTATAAGAACTGTTTCAGTCTGAACCGCTTTTTGAATGAAGCACAAAATAAGGCAGTAAATAAAAACTGAGCCCATTTACATACATATTAGTTGTAGGGCAGTGGTGGCCTAGTGGTTAGGACACTGCCTTTGAGACCTGAAGGTCTCCGGTTCAATCCCGGGCAGGACTAAGGTACACTTGAGCAAGGTACCGTCACGCTACACTGCTCCCTGGGTGCTGTTGACAGCTGCCCGCTACTCCACGTGTGATGGGTTAAATGCAGAGGTTGCATTTCGTTGTTGTGCTTGAGTGTGGTCAAATAGTCACCTTCACTAAAGACAAAAACAACCTGATTAATTCTTAGAAACAAGAAAAGGTTTTTCTTCATGTTTATATAAAATGTTAATGCAAAAGTGAATTATGACTTCTTTTGCTTCTTCTGACCACACAAACATCAGAATAGAATCTCAGAGAAAACAGTTTACAAAAGCAGCGTGTTCCCATTAAACTTTCTATATTGGGCTGAGTTTGGTTTGGTTGAATGTGGAGAGTAAAAGGAATGTGCAGAATATTAACATACATAATAGATCTAGAAAGAAAATATAGGAAGTTTGTGAAATGTTTAGAATGTGCCGTATTTTTGCATAAAAGTGACCTAAAATAATCAAATTCTTACACAAATCATAAAAGTAAATAAAAAGAACCCTGTTAAACAAATTGCTATTTATTTCTTAAAGAACATTATTCAATATACCATATGTGTAAGTGGCAAAAGTAAGTGAACCTTTGCTCTCAGTATCAGTCTGTCACATCAGCTCAAAGGAATTTCATCCCTTTACTCCATACAGAACAGCTTCAAATCTGGGATGTTGGAAGGTTTCCTTACATGAACTGCTCACATCGTTCCACAACATTTCTGTTGGGTTAAGGTCAGGGCCTTGACTTGGCCACTTCACATTAATTAATTTCATTCTTTCTTTTTTCTTTACATTTTTTTTCTACAACTTTTTTGTAGAACAACTGGTGTGCTTTGGGTCTATGGGCCTCATTCACCAACCATTCTTAACAGGAAATGTCCTCTTAAAACCCAATTATGCAGTTTTCACAAAGTTTACTTATTTGGAATTTATTCTTTGGTAAGAATAGAATGAGTCATGTGGAAAAAATAAGTACAGCAAATGCTGAAATATTTTTTGAATAAGCAAACATTTCAACCACTAATGCAGTGCCTGCAGATAGAGTTGATATACTTTAACACAGCCAAAAGGAAAAGTTTACTTTTTTATTTTGACATTTACTCAACAAAAACATCAACAGTAACATTCATCTGTGAAAGTAAAAGTACACTCTTTGGCCTAAGAAGCTAGTATTGCCCACTTTAGCATAAATAAGAACTTGTATGTGCTTAGCATAATTGTCAACCAATCTTTGTTCGTTCAGCTAAGATATTTGGGAGTTTTCTTGCATATACTGCCCTTTTCAAATTCCCCACAGTATTTAAAAAAAGCATCCTTTCTTAGTTTTGAGCTATTCCTTGAAAAGATTTGCTAGTGTGCTTTGGATCACTGTCGTGAAAGCTGTCTGTCTTGCTGATTTTGGAAAATCTGAAAATCGGACATACAGCCTACAGCACACATCTGTACTGCTATTGTGGACAACCTTATCTCTCTTATCTACATAATAATAAAAAGGCCTGGTCTTTGCCTATATGTTCTTTGGTAAAGTGTAGTCTTTCAGATTTGTCCAGTCTGTTTCTGATTGTAGATATATGCACTTTCACACCAACAGTTACAAGAGTTATGTGCAATTCCTATAATAAAAGTCTTCTTAAAGGGTTCTTGGAGACTTCTTTTCCATTAGACATCCTGCCCTTGACCTGAGTTTGTTGGCATGATAAACAAATTGGCAGTAATTTGACATTTAAATTTACATTTATTCATTTGACTGACACTTTTATCCAAAGCGACTTCCAGGACAGAGGAAACAATCAAGCGTTCGCATTGCATAGATCAACACTGAGAGTGGTGCTACACGGAGGACCAACACATTGCTCATAGTTGTAATTAAATAACTAAAGAGTCAAAGTTCCTCACTTCGGTGGTGTTAATGTTATGGCTGATTGTTGTATAGTGGTGCAAATCATACCACTCAGTATGTGCATCATTGTACAGTCTACATTCATCATGCTCAAGGTTGTACCCAAGTTTTTTTTAGCTCCATTTTGCACAGTAAGTGCTTACACTACACTTATAAGATGCTGAAATCTCACAAAATGAATGTCTTACTTCACAGATGCATTTAAAGAGCACAGAAACACCTTGAAATATTTTTTTAAAAAGCCAAGTACCTGCAAAACATTGGACAGGCAGTGCACAGATTTGTATCCATCAGTTAAATGGAGTTGCACAGCGATGGTGTGGAGTTAATTGCTAAAGAAAATAAAAAAATAAAAAAATAATAGACGTAATTACTGTAATACATACATACGACAAGTGCTTATACAACTACCAAGGGCAACTACTGCAATAAATAAACACGCCAAGATCTTAAACTACCACACTATACAGATATAAAGATACTATTATATAAAAAACTATAAAGCATCGCTGTATGTATTCATCTTTTTTTTCTTAAACCTCATGTATTCAGCTCTATTTTTTTATGTGGATTCGGAATGGAATAAGAATGCTCAGAGTAAGTGTGAGAAGACATCAAGACCATTATAACATATTAAGTTGTCACACTGCTGAAAGTAGTTACCCTTTTTGCACTCAGAACTGATCATCTGCTACTTTGGAAAATGTAAGCTATTCTTTTATTAATACTAAGTATGTGTGCTTGAAAAAGTTTAGGACACAAATGGAGAAAAAGACAAGATTGGCATGCCCTGTGTTAAGCAAAGCTCTGATCTGACACTTTAAACCCAAGATCACTATAATATTTGCTCAACTTTCTAGTTGTCTAGATTCTGCACAGGCTCATCAAAGTGATATTAAATAAAGTGTCCCTGGGAGAAATTAACGGATCTTAGGAGAGAAAAGGATAGATAATAAGAAAAAAGTGTGCCCTGTGTTCTGAAGTAGTACTCCTGTACTCTCTGAACTGGAAAGTGCCTTTTGATGAGATGAATAAGAGCGTCTCAGCAGTAAATCAGTGTGTTTGTCTCGAGGGTGACGCAGTGGCAAATCAAGGACATGAAGGACATGGTGAAATGAATAGAGCCGAAAGAAGTGGTTTACCCTGCATCCCAGTCATGTGAGTCTGATTTATATGGACTGAGGGTTCCTATTGACAAGTGTTATCTTTCGACCTAAAGTGCAGCACTAGTCCGAGCTGCTGACTGTGAAATCCGAAGAACATGTGACACACACACATAGCTGACGTGACTGTAAATCCATAGAGCTTGCCCACAAGCACATGCCAACCTTTGCATGGTTTTGAGTAGGCCTCCACTCTCAGTGTCTCCGCATAGTTCAAATGCCAAAGAAAGGGTTGCGTTTCAGCCAGTGCTGATTTGTGAAAGATCGTATCAGTGCAGAGCGTGGACAGCCTTAATTAAGACTGGGTGTGAACTTGTCCTGGTCACCTTGAACACTGTAATAAACCCTGTCCACCCTGGGGACTTCCACTGAGTTTTCAAACTCTCTGTATAATTCACTTTATACATTTATACAAGGTCATTCAGAGTGGTTTGATGGTTCAATGTATAGACAGTTACTGAAACTGAAACTTATATTGGTGGTGGATGAAACCAGGGGTTTTGTATCTAAAACAAATGCAACCATTTAATTTTATATGCAAAATAAAACAAATCAAACAAAACAAAACAAAATGACCAGTGACCTTACTGGTATCCGCTGAGTGTTTTAAGAGTGTAACTGTTCAATCTCCTCATGGTATAGTTCAGTGCTTGGTTTCTAAGGATGGATTGTATATCGGTTAAGGTTGTTTGAGGTTAAGGTTTTTTTTTAACCTTTTTTGGGATCATCTGGCTTGAGCACATTAATCCCCAATCAGAATCCTGTGGCTTGGGCACATTTAACCTCAATCGAAGTCATGTGGCTGTAGCACATTTTTCACAATTGGAATCCTGTTTCTCAAGCATGTTTAACCCAAATGGGAATTCCAGTGCTCGAGCACATTAAACCTCAACCTTCAAGCTACTCTGAATGGGTGCTTATCAAACTATGTCTAAATCTTAAAAAGAAAAAAATGTTGGAATTCCTTTTGTGTGGCAATATGACAAAAAATGACTGCAAAAATCAAAAATTTAGGGAGGAACATGAGGAAAAACTAAACAACAATTAATTATTAAAGTAAGAGAATGACCAGTCAGCTTCTTGTTTTCAATGCACTTTATGCAGTTAGTGTACAGTGCATGTTGTTTATAGTCCTTCTATATTCCAAGAATGTTCTAAATCTGCTTTTTTATGACACAATCATTTGTTTGGCATTGTAGAAGTGCTGCCAATTATCCTTTTTCCTTAATCCTCAGTGTATTTTGATGTTATTTATCACAATAACATATTGTCATATTACCCACGCCTACTGTATGTAAAGACATCTCTGTCGGTTGTTGTTTTTTAAACAGTGATTATGTGCTTTGCGTAGTCTTTATGTTTTTTCATGAAAGGGCTGTCTGCGTTCTTTGCAGTGAGCAAATCATTTGGCTGTAGGAGCATGAACATGTGTAAGCATGCAGCCGCTGCAGCATGGCAAACCATGAGTAATGACATGCGCTCGACACTGCACAGTGTATTCATCATTTTCAGATTAATTGAAACATCATATTTGATTTCCAGCTCCCCTCTGAATAAACAAGGCCTGACACCTGAATCAGAACATGGTACAGCCGCCGCTAGCAGAGTGCTGGGAATCTCATAATGAGCCCAACATTCTGAATCCCATTTATTTATCGGACTCAGCACTTCTCTCTCCCCTGCATGCAACAGGAGCAGAGCTTGTCAACGGGAAAATTGTTAAGTAATTAGATCCCAGTCCTTGTGCTCTTGCATGAAGAACTGAGATATTCCACCGCATCCAGTCTGAATACATCCAGTGAATTTGAAGGCTGTGCCTCTGAGGGGAAAAAAGACCTCACAAGCTAGTCAGATGGAAGCAAAGAAAATGAAGACTACCAGTTCTTTTTATTTAGCTTGACATGATCTTCCCCTTCTTTTTAACAACTTGTTCCTTTTCACCCCTTGCAGCTTCATTTTTTTTATATTATGTTGGGAAAAAAAACTCCCTCATTTTGTAGAAGACTGCATTATGTAACTGTTCTCTACCAAGGATCAAACGTGTCACTCCACAGTTGAACAGTGCTCTAACTGCTAGACCTGAAGTACTGCTAGAGTAGTGCTATTGGAAAAGGAAATATGTGTGTCCTTGGACCCCTTTTTATCCTGGCCTACTACACTTACAGTGAAACTGTTACCAAACGTTTGCTTGTATTTGCTTATTTTTTCATGCAAACGGAGCACGTGACTGAATAAATTCTCCTTCTGCCTTGAAAAGGCCTCAGTGAAGTTCTTTGAGGGGATGAAGGCATGTTGGAATGATAGTATAGTGAGGATGTTTCTTTGCACTCCTTTGGTTTTGAAAGGATCCCGTGATTTTGGGCCTACATCCCTTACTGTGTGTGAAGTGGTGTAGAAAAATCCTAACTGGAGATTTGCCCGACAGCATAAATGCCATTAGTGGCATAGACAAACTCATAGTAGAGATGAGATTTGTTTGTAAAGGCTCTTCTAGCATAGTTTCAGCATGTTCCTCTGCCCCAGTACTGGGATAAGTCTAGTGAGGATTTCCTTAGTGTTGTATTTCTTCCAAGAATGGAAGATTACTGCACATTATTTGAGAAGTTCTCACTGACCATATGCAGTTAGCGGTATGAATGCCTCCTTGGCAATATATTCAGATTCTTCGGTTTGGTCTGAGACACGTACACACACGTGATACATACACATTCACTTTGGCCATGGTAAAATGGATCAGCATGTGAAACTGTACAAAATTCAGAGCAAAATTTCCGATTGCTTAGAGCTTATAGATTAGTTTCAGATCAACAGTACAAGGCAACTAAAGTGTGGAGTATACACCTGTACATTTGTTTGCTCACATATTTTCACACTTTTGGCAGCTAATTCCCTAAAAATTGATCCTTCGTGAAAACACATTTCAGTTTCTGTCACGTTTGAGGGTTCATTTGGCAACAAGCGCAGACGGGACGTGGTGTAAACGGAGATTTATTAAATAAAACGACAAACACAAAACATAAACTGAAAACAAAGCAGGGTATAATAATACGAGGCATGAACGACAATGTGAAACGACAAAGCTCGACATAACACAACAGACAATCCACAGTCACCAAACCAAACCCAGGAGACTAAATAGAGAGAGGAAGATGAGAGACAGCTGACTAGGAAATTACTAGATATAAGACACAGCTGTGGGGCGTGGCTGGACAATGAACATGAGGACAAGACATGTGGCTTTAAACAAAACACGGACACGTGGAAACACAGGGGCGTGATTCATTACAATTTCATACTAAAAAACAATGATTTATTTTTTGCATTTTGGAAAAGAATGCTTAGGCAACTTTCAACTACTGTACAAAAATATCTGTATTTAATTCATTTAACTGCATTTAAAACATGGAAATTAAATTGATATTATTCTGTAAAGATTATTAAAGTAAAAGTTTTTCTGCATTTTTCTACATTTTATAAATGTTTGTGTACGGGCAGATATGTCCATGAAAAATTATTAAAATGATACTGGTGCACAGTTACACACTATTTTATTCACACTTATTTTTTTGTAGGTCATTTTTTTGTGTGAAAGTAAATGCAACAACCCCATTGAAACATGGTTCTTTTGGCACTGACTGGTGAGATGTTTGGTGCTGAATATTTTTAAAACTCATCAATTAATTAATTTATTGTTTAAAGTACTTGATTTACGCTGATAAAAAACTTTAACATTGCTTCATAGTATTTAGAATGTGAAATATTTCAATCACAATCTAGTTGTAACTGTATGTCCCTTGTCCAAACACACACACACATACACACACACACTGACCTCTCAGCCTAGTTACTCCTGGCATTTGCTCAAATACTGCAGGGCAGTGCAGTCATTGAGATGATAATGTTTACTTTCACTGCATAGTGATATGAACTACACATTTACCCTATTTCTTTAAACCTTATTTAATAATAATTGTATGACAGCTATGAGTTGTTGTTTGGAATTATTTAAATAAAATCTACAGTTACCTTGTGAGATATAACAGGTTAAAGGCATTGACATTAATCATAACAACGAATTAAACATGCTTTCATATGAACCTAGGAAGGGACTGCTTTCTCTATATAACCTTCAGTATAATGTATTAAATAAGGTGATTTACAGAAGCAAATTAGGAAAGTAAGGCCAATTGAGTTTGCTTAGTTTAGTGACTTAACAGCTTTCTTTCTTTCTTTCTTTCTTTCTTTCTTTCTTTCTTTTTTTCAGCAACCCTTGGTCATACTTCTGAAATAGTATCCCCTAAAGTAAAAAAAAATTTTATATGTGTGCAGTGTAGCAAAAAACCATGAATAACAAGATATGCTCATTTAAACAGTGTTTTAGCGATAGACCATCTGATACAGTGGCTGTAATAAAATACCAAAGGCTCAAATGCAGCGTTCAACGATTTAATTCAAAAGTCCAAAAACCCAAGTCAAAATCCAAAGCAGAAGTCACAAAAAACAGAAGAATCATCCAATAGAGAAACGCTCAGTATATTTGGCAATGCAAGACATTACTTTGCAAAGACTAGTGGTATTTCCTGTTTAAATACTTCCAAACTCAGGTGAGCTTTATCTCACTAGCTCTTGGCTTCTCCAAGTGGACTACTGGATCTGGATCCAGTCTGGCACGTGATAGGCTCCTGGAAACCCCAGACTGGATCCTCACAGTGGCAAACCAAATTAAGCCAGCTATTCTCTTACCTGAGGTTGGTAAACCTTGGTGGGATGGGTGGGACAGGGGATGAATAAAGAAAAAAGAGAAATGAAATTAGAAGGACTCCAACTGGAGTGGTGCAACTGTCTAAGCATTGGCAGTCACTGGGAGATCACGCGTTTGGTCCTCAGTGGTGCTGTAGCCATCTGGAAGAACAAGAAAGCACAACTGGCGTTGCTTTCTCTAAGTAACCCTCCCTATCCCCCATTACTCAAAGTGTGATTCTAGCCAGCACTGCCATCTGTATATATATATATACTTTTCTTGGCCTCTTTTATGACTTGTATGGTCCAGTGAAAGTGCGCTTCCAGCTTCCACGATAAATACACCCTTGGCTATGCAGTCTTTGTTTCAGTAAATCTACTTGCATGAAGCATGAAGCTACATCAGCTTTAAACGATGTGAGTGATGCAATGCAGAAGGATACGTGCAATCTATACACCGTTCAGCCAAATTAACACCACCTGGCTTATATAGAGCAGGCCCCCTTCATGCTCCTGAAACTGTGTATTCTGAATCCTTTCTATCAGAGTCAGTGCTTTTTAAACCACAGTGGCTTTTCTGTGGGATCAAACCAGACGGGCTTTGGTTGGACTACTGCATATCTGGAACACGTCACAACACCTGCTGTTTCATAGATGTTCTCCTCCAGCCATAACAATGAGGTCCTTGTCAGTGTGGCTTAGATCTTTATGCTTGCCCATTTTTCCTGCCTCCAGTACATATAAAATATGTTAATATTATGGCCAATCAGCCATAATCTATGGCTAATCAACCATGCCTTAAATTATGGAGTGTGAGGGAATAAGGTCATTTTTTTAGTTTGAAAGTAGTTGCTTGTTTTAGTGTCATTCTTTATAAGGCTAAGTAAGTATTCAGCAGGTGTTCTGTTACATATTGTTGAATTTACATGGTCATGTCTTGTGAAGCATTGATCAAGATGCAGTAGATCCAGATAGCTTCGGGCAGTTCGGTTCATCTAAGTAGGCAGTTTGGTTCAGTTTAGTCTTTAGTGCAATCCAACAGTAATATTGCTCAGTCCAAATTTCCTAAAAACTGCCATAAGTTGACCCTGATAATAGCTGCCTACCTTATGGACCCGTAGGACTGGGCAATATTATGACTGATGATTTATTGTTATTGTGACAAACATTGTGACAATATGCTTTTTGTATATTGTCAGTACTCAAAGAACTGCATGACAATTGCATCAGAAATAGCACGATTGCATAACTGGGTCTTCTTAATTGGAATGAGTGCAGTGCAGTGAGAGTAGTGTGGAAAACACTGAAATACAAATCAATATAGTTTTTAAATGTGGTAACATGGCTTTTTTGTCCGTTCCAATATAACAGATTTCAGATTTGTATTATTTTTTTCAAAATGTGAACGAATGAACTATGTTGTTCCTGAATAATTTTATCTCCAAACTTCATTGCAAGCTAACACCATATAGCAGTTATTACCTTATTGCCTTTGCAAAGTTCTTATACGTGTGTAGTGACTGTAGTGGACAAAGGTCTTTATGATTTGACAGCTGAGATGTTAATAGTTTAGAAATGAATATTAGAAATTTAAGAACACAAGTAAGCCAGATTTAGTCTCAGTCTAATTTAGCCTTTGAACCAGATTAGTTACTCTTTAAAGTTAAGTTATTGTTCCAACAAAACATTGCTTCTGTGGTCATGATGATATTTTGAAATGTATCTGTTTTCAAGAACATTCCCAATTCACTTTAAATGCTAAGTAGACTTCCAGAATATTCTAGAACTCTGAGAACTGTCTAGAAGCTTCTAGAATTGTCTAGAACTTTCTGGGAGTTTTCAGAAAATATTTTTTCAGAAAATGTGCCTGTTTTGCCACTATAAATATCAAACGTTTGTCGACTGTGGTCATAAAATCAAACTTTGTGATGAATAGAGATGTTTTTACATAGGCACATATAGACATATGCAGCCAGGAACAAAAATGTGTAACATTGTGTAATTTTACAGCATGTTGTAATTATTTGTGATATTCTTGCTTGTTTGCACATTTGTTCTGGTAAGCAGGTGATATTTTTAGAAATGTGCCACAATAATAAGTTTTGTCATGTTTTTGTCATGATTTCTCATTGGAAGTGCTGACGCAAAGCTGTTGATATAGAATGTAATGGTAATTCATGATGTTATTAAGTATCCAATGACGTTGACACTGGAATGACAGCAATACTCTATTCTTCAAAGGGTTAGGTGCCCACATTAGAAGCAAAAGACTGTCTTATCCTTACTTTATGCAGGAAAGACCTTTACAGTCCATGTTCACACAAAGGACAGGGCTCTCCTTCAGTGGGACAGGCTTAGCTCATTTATCAGTTGTGCACTCAGAAAGTCACTTCTTCACTCATGACCTCTAAAGATGGAGATGATGTCCACTGAGAGAACCCAGGGTCACACTGGAGGGACCCTGCTGGGCATTCCAGTCCACTGCTCTAATACGTGCCGCTCCCTGCTCATCTCTCACATGTCTCTGGCAGAAAGGAGAACACAGCAGCCCAAAAACCAGAAGATGTGCAGGGATGTCACTGCACGAATAATTTCGAGCTACTGTTCTGGAAAGCTCTTCTGCTCTGATGATCGCCTGTAGCATCGGGCTAGATCCACTAAATCATGAATGCGTATACTTAGCAAACCCTGCAGCATTCCAGGAATCATGTCGCCCGGGCTGTCGCGGTGAGCGGAGTGACAGCACTATGACATGGGGGAGAAAAAGGAAACTCGTGTTCAGGTCAGAGCGATGCTCTTTATCCCACAACAAGCTAGTAAATGCTAGTAAATGCTTCAAAAACATTACAGCCCTGAAAAACATTCTAAATTCCAGGAAAATCCTTTTTTTTTCTTTGATTCCCATAGAAAGCCAAGGGGAGAGGAGTGCCTTAAACTAATGAGAGAGCATGCATGACATTTCCAAACACTTCCAAACTTCAAGCTGCTCCACAGTGCCTCATGGCAACAGGCTGTAGCTTGCAGAGACCAGAGTCACACAAGCTTAGCAGTAATGAGGGAAGACAGATGGGAGAAAGAGTTCCAGGTCAGCATTGTTAAGGTCATGCTACATGCTTCTCACTCCTGCAAGTGTCGGATCTGGGCTAAATGACTGATCTGATCTGATCTGAATTAAAGGCCTTAGTTGCTTGGTTAGGAAAATGGTTACTTTTGCTAGAAGTTGAGAATATTTAGCACTGCTGTACTTTTCAAATGGACTTATTTATACAGATGTATACCCCATTTACTCCTAGCAGCTGCCCAGTATTTTGTAGGTCCTTCTCCTGCCACCAAAATAGATCTGAACCTTTAAGGCATGGACTCCACATGACCCCTAAAGGTGTACTGTGGTATTAGTGGCACCAAAACATTAGCATCAGATCCTTTAAGTGAGGCCACTATAGATCAGACCAGTTTGTCCAGCACATCCCTCAAATGTCTGATGGGATTAACATCTGAGGAATTTGAAGTTCAGCATCTATTTATCATGTTTCTCAAACCATTCCTGAACAATGTTTACATTGTTGTGCATTATCCTGCTAAAAGAGCCCACTGAGAAGAAGAATTGCCATGCAGGGGTATACTCTGTCTGCAACAATGTGTAGGTCGATGGTACGTGCCAAAATAACATTCACATGAATGTTTCCCACCAGAACATTGCCCATAGTATCACACTGCCTCTTGCTTTCTTCTCCTAGTGCATCCTTCTCATAGTGCATCTATGAGTCATTGCCAGCATGCTCTTTTACAGCAATATGTGCCCCATAAACTCACATCACCTGGGTCTCAGGGTCTTTGCTCCATATACACATCATTGAGCCTTGGGTGCCCATAAGTTCATAGGTTCTATGAACTAATTTCGGTAGGTACTAACCACACCATCCTGTGAAAACCCCACAATGCCTGATGTTTTGGAGATGCTCTGACACAGTTGTCAAAATCTGGGCCTTGTTAATACTGCCCAGATTCTTACACTTGTCCATTTTTTGTACTTCTAACACATCAGCTTCAACTGAGCTAAGAACAGAGTTTTCACCTCCTGCCTAATACATCTTACCCCCTGACAAGTGCCAATGATATAATCTATGTAATATTACCTATTCATAGTTTAAATGCTGTGTCTGATCACTGTACATGTATACATACAATTTTTATGTTAAGTATAACATACTTAACTACTCTTACAGGCACTGAATGGGGCTGAGGTCCAGCTCAGCCTACAGTTTAGAATGGGTGTCTATGTACTTTTGGTCATGTCCTTGTCTATGGTGCTATGTGCTTGTTAAAATAGAGTATGCTGTAGAGTATGCTGTAGTAGTCAGTAACACAACATTTTTATGTTTCAGAAATTAAAAATATAGAGATATATTCAGGTTTAGTTTTTCTCTAAATGGGCAATGTGTTAACAGTTAAAAGTTTTAGAGAGACATTTACTGCAATTATGACAACATCCTAAGTCCATGGTTTCAGCAAGACAATTCCAGGTCCTTAAATTCATGAGCTACAACAGTGTGACTTTGTAGACACCTTGCGTATGCTTGAGTTGCCTACCAGCAGTTCAGATCTGTCTCCTATTGAACATTCATAGCACATCATTTAGTGGAAAATCAGACAACGGTGAGTTTTTTGAGCATGTGTCTTGTATCAAGCAAGAATGGACAAAGTCCACATGCAGAACCTAAACTATTATTATACTCTGTTTCCAAAAAATTACAAAGTGCAATTAAAAGTAAAAGTGATGTAACACAGTTGTAAACATGCCCCTACATTTTCTGAGTGTATTGCAGTTGTCAAATTCTAAATGTGTTTATGTTTACAGAATGCATTTAGATTGTTGAGTGAAAACACTGGAAATCTTTTCTTTGTACTATCATTAGTTAAATTAAGGTTCAAGAGAATCTACAAATCACAGATTCTTGTTTTTATTGCATTTTACTACACATCCCAACTTTTCCGCAAATTGGGGTGTTTTACAGGAAACTTATGAAAGAAAAATGGCACATAGCACATTCTTATCATTTTCATCACCATGGGTGGTCATATTACCTTCTGGCAAGCTTGCCAACCAATTACAGATGAATTGACCCACAGGTGCATAGATGCCGACCCAGGTGCCTATGCCCCTGAGGTTTGTCAATGTCAACATATCCTGTAGTAGACACACAAAAAGCAAGCTATTGCTTTTGAAAATGTAGAATCTGTACTTTGAAAAGTATTACAATTTAATTTCAATGAGCTGTGAGTGAAAACTGTTTATTATGCTTTATGGTGATGATTATTGTGATTTTAACAGATTTATATGATAGACTGAGTTTGCTTGACTCAAATGTGTATATCATATGCACATCAGTAACATATATCGAATTATTGAAATATAATGACAGTATATTACTTGAATATACTAAATATGCACTAAGTTCTCAGTGAAATGTGCTTCAACTGCAGTTGCTCCTAATAGATTTTTCAGATTTAAGTGAAACTCATATATTTAGTGTAGTGAGGAGCAAAAATAAGCAGTGAAATGTGCTTTTCTATGCGTGTCCCTCGAGAAACAGAGCTTGGAAGTTTTTAAACGTTCTTCACAGGAACATCGAACATCATGTGACAATAGCAGGTGCAACCCAAATCCTTGTAATAGAGAAAGCAGCTGACAGACTTAGGAAAGATATGACTTAATTAGATGCGATAAAGGTCATGCTATTACAGTACAACTGGCATCATGCATGAAGTAGACAGGATATAAGTGTTTTGGAAAAGGCATGTATTTGTTTTTTGTGGTACCTTTTGCCACTTGTTTTTGTTGTTATTTCTCCTCTTTTACATCTTTGATTTCTTTCTGTTATCAGCTGATGTGTACAACCAAGAGTATTTCAGTCATTTCTCATCATCATGTGTTTGAAGCTAAAAGAGGCACAGTTTCAGGTGCAAATCTAATCTGATAACAGGATTAACCCTGCGCTATGCCTCTTAAAATCCTTGTCTGTCATTTTAAATATACTCTTTCTTGCTTTAGCACATATAGAGAAAGGTGCAGACCTTTTGAATTGATATGTACAGTAAGAATACTCTCTTTTTAAATGTAAAGTAGAATTTAAACACTATAAAACTTGTAAAATATACTTAAATTATAAACATTCAAAAATTGAGAAAATACTATTAGGCTGCGGGCGGCACGATAGTGCAGTGGTTAGCACTGGCGTCTCACAGCGAGAAGGTCCTGCACTGGAGTCTCACAGCGAGAAGGTCCTGGGCTCGATCCCCAGGTCAGCCACGGGTGCCTTCTCTCACCCTGTGTTCGCGTGGGTTTCCTCCGAGTGCTCCTGTTTCCTCCCACTATCCAAAGGCTTGCGATAGGTTGACTGGATTCTCTAAATTGCCCGTAGGTGTGAAAGTGTGTGTGAATGGTTGTCTGTCTATGTGTTGCCCTGTGATGGGTTGGCCTCCTGTCCTGTGTGAACCCCACCTTAGGCCCGCAGTCAGCTGGAATTGGCTCCAGCTTCCCCTAGACCTGGAAACAGAAGAAGCAGTTTAGAAAATGAATGGATGGATAATTATGTCTAGTGACTATGTGATGTCACAAAAACAGTGCAATTGTATGTATCCTATCGAGCAGTTTATGGCAACCTTTACACTGAACTTATAAGGAGGGTTTCAGCCTGGAATACTTTTTGAATGAGACATAATACATGACAACCAGTCAGCAGAGATGTCATTTCCATACACTGTAGAGCTACTTCATGAGGTTTATGTACCTTGTATCTAAACTCATGGCCCATTTTATCAGTTGGCATTTAAGAACAATTTATCTATTGTAGTTTACAACTGCAGACTAGTCTCATTCATCAGTTGCCAGGGCTCCCACAGATCCAGCAGTGAGCTGGTATTATTTGGGTGGTGGAACATTCCCAGCACAGCAGTGACACTGACACAGTTATGACATGTCTGTGAGTGTTTGTGCTGCACAGAGTGGATCACAGCAATACTTTGAACACTGTCAACACACTGCCTACTCTATTACACACATCTAACCTGTTGGTCAACTGTGTAGAACTGTGTTAAGTTATTGAGGATAGTTCGCCTGGTCCTGCACAGTTTGTGTTATTCGTCCTGTAGTCCTTCAACTGTACTTTCTGGTTATAACATGCTGTTGGGTGAATATTTCGGTTGGTGGTCTATTCTCAACACAGTAGTGACAATGATGTGTTAAAAAAACTCACTGCCGTGTGTGATCCACAATGCAGCAAACACACACACACACAACACAACACTCCACTGCAGTGTCACTGCTGTGCTGGGAATGATCCTTTACCCAAATAATATCTGCTCAGTGGTGGTCCTGTGGGGGTCCTAGCTATTGGTGAACTAGATAAATGGGCTAACAAATGATGCAAAGGGACAGATGGACTACAGTCTGCATTTGTTAACGGCAAAGTGCACATGTATGGGAAGTAGAGCTGATAAAATGTACAATTCATTTAAATACATGGTCAGTATACCTAATAAAGTGGTTCACCAGCCTTACAGGTGTAGTAACAGCCTGTTTTCCATTAAGGGAAGCAAAGGGGTTATGGTCATGCAAAAAATCATTATTGCTGGTTCTGGTACAAAAACACAAAAGTAGAATAATCTATATATTAATGAATCTATATATAATCTTAAAAAAATATGGGCCCTTCAAATTATATGCCATTGTACTTCTTGTGTATTCATGGTTCCATTGTACTTGAATTTGTTTCTGCATATTTTTTGGCATAGTCAAACCGGTGCCTTGTTTACTGTTCTGTTTCTCATTCTCGTGTGAAAATAAATGTGAAGTGACAAAACAGGACTGAGAATGTGCTGTGCTTGTTTTTGCAGGGAACATATTTGTGGTGAGCCTGGCAGTTGCTGACCTAGTGGTGGCTGTTTACCCCTACCCCCTGGTGCTGATGTCCATTTTCCACAATGGGTGGAACTTGGGCTTTGTCCACTGCCAAATCAGTGGGTTCCTGATGGGCCTGAGCGTCATCGGATCTATATTTAACATCACAGGCATCGCCATCAACCGCTATTGTTACATTTGTCACAGCCTCAAGTACGATAAACTCTACAGTGATAAAAATTCCCTGTGCTATGTGCTTCTTATCTGGATACTGACTCTGGTGGCTATAGTGCCAAACTTCTTTGTGGGCTCGCTGCAGTACGACCCAAGGGTGTACTCTTGCACGTTTGCGCAGTCAGCCAGTTCGGCCTACACCATCGCTGTGGTCTTCTTCCACTTCATCCTGCCCATCTTGATTGTCACCTACTGCTACCTGAGAATCTGGATCCTGGTCATCCAGGTTAGGCGGCGCGTCAAGCCCGAGTTTCGGCCCAAGCTGACGCCGCACGACGTCAGGAACTTCGTCACCATGTTTGTGGTGTTTGTGCTTTTCGCCGTCTGCTGGGCACCCCTCAACTTCATCGGCCTGGCCGTCGCTGTGGACCCTGAGCGGGTGGCTCCGCTCATCCCTGAGTGGTTTTTTGTATCCAGCTACTTCATGGCCTACTTCAACAGCTGCCTTAATGCTATTGTCTATGGACTGCTCAATCAGAACTTTAGGAGAGAGTACAAAAAAATCATTGTGTCCTTTTGCACTGCAAGGATGTTCTTCCCGGACAGCTCTAATGAAGCTGTGGACAGAATCAAAAGCAAGCCATCCCCTTTAATGACGAACAATAACCAAGTGAAAGTAGACTCGGTATAAGCACTCAGAAAAGGGACACTGTGAGCCAGAAATATACCAAATACCCGTCTCAGTAACTTCCAGACAAGCATAAACCACAGTAAATATTGCTGTACAGTAATACAAGTAAACGGTATACTCAAAAATACAGGATGTATGAATTTTCTTGAACTATTTCTTTCTCAATGATGCATTTTGCCAATACTCTGTCTCAATGTTTACAACATTTCATAATGGAAGGAAGATGTATTTATTTAATGTGACATTTGGCAGTTTCCTTAGAGAGATTGTTTTCCCAGTGTGGCCAATAAGGTGAAGAAACGCCTGGTTAAGCACATACCCGTATTATGCATTCAGAGCGATTTGAATTAATGACCTTACACAGAATTTGACTCTGACGCCTTCCTGTTTCGCCTTCCAGGTCCTGCTCACAAAACCGACCTGTGTAGCACACACCAAAACCATTTTTAATAAGGTGAGCTGTAACTCCCGGAGAGAAGCTTCTTCAGCAGCAAAACATCTGAGCTTGCCAACAAAACTTTAGTCAAAGAGCTGTTGTGCCAACACAGTAGTCAGCAAGAAAATGTTGCTTTGTTGAATGCAAATATCTTGTGAGTCCATTGACAGACTGTTGGATCCATTAGACAGACATATCCATTTTTTGCTTTTTGTTTTTCATTTTTGACGGGTCACAAAATTTGTATAACCATCTTATATGTGTACTGTTATGTATTAATAAAATGGCAGAATGCTCCAAGTAGAATCTGATCTACGATGCTGGGAATATCCATCATGAAAGTCCATGGAGGGCCAGCGGTTGGGAAACAAACACTCAACCAATGCTGGAAATGTTCTGTCCATATTTCTGCATGGACTGAGTTCTGTGTGCAACTCTTAACACCTTTGATATTTCACATTGGTGTCTGAAATTTGCTAAAGTATTTTATTGTTTACAACATATAAAGTCAACTTGTTTGAACATATTTCCTTGTCTGTCTTTGAACTGTCAAATGTCTGAGTTTTCCTGGAATAAACTCAAATGTAGTTGCAGTGCACAGATGCCTTTAAACAAGAACAAGTGGATATTCATGCACATTGTTACACTGTTGTAATCAGAGGTTCCAGAATTATGCTAAACGCAACGATGAATGTAATCTGGTAATTATAAATTGTTCATAATGAGTGCTCCATTATGATAATTGTCATATTTTTTACTGAATGTGATGTCATGACCAGCCCCGAAGAACCCTTTCATTGCCGTTATGCTGCAAGCGCTTGAGATCGGCCAAAAAAAGAGAAAACCTTTCAAATGTCTTGGACCGCCTGAGCAGAAACAGATTTCTGGGACAAATGGACATGTTCTACAGATGCTCTTCCTGCACAGTGATGATGCCTCCTGTTGATTGCTTTGAAATCTTTCCAAATTCCAGGATATCCCATAGAGAATGAATTAGATGTGACCCCCCCCCACCCACCCCCCCACCCCCCAACCAAAAGATCCATTGTGGACATTTGCATACACAATTCTTTCTTAGCGTGACTCATCCCGTGCATCCTGGCCATGCATAGTGTAGTATTGCGGCAAGTTATTTTTAAGTGCAAGTCACGGGCTCTTTATGTTGACCTGCTTTCATGCCCACGGATGGTTATTTCTAGACATGGTGCTGAAAGTGTCTCTAAATCTGAGCAAGCTGAAGTAATTGCATTTGTCTCAGAACTGCTCTGACAAAGGATCACGCTTCCTTTGAATACCCCCCCCCACACACACACACTCACACACACGTATTTTACATTTTTTTAGGGCAGCTCAAATCCATGCCCTCCCCGCCCCCACCACGTTCCTCCTAATGAACTTGAAAAGATTAAATAAGCTCTTAAAGGATGAGCGGTGGTGTAGTCGCCCCCTCTGTGGAGGGTTTTTGCTGCGATTTCATCATGATGACATATGAAAGGGTTGTCGGATTTGTACGGACTGGCATAGAAGCTCAGCAAGATGGTAAAAATTCAGCAACATAGGAAGGGTTTTATGTTTTCATGGTAACACATGGTGCATAAAATCAGTATAACCTTGTCATATTTTGTCATGACTGATATTGCTCACGTTCTCACACTACCACAGGTGTTGTGTTGATGATGATCACCCGTAATGGTAACATGACGCTGTAAAATTTCCGAACAAAACCTGCCATGGCAGCATATCCATCCATGCCATGACATCCTCCATGACATGTACATGGCATGATTATGTCAATGTTATGTAGAAGAATTTACGTAGAGTGCAACCCAGGTTTTTCTTGCACTTTGACATCAGTCTGAGAAATGGAATGAGATGGATTGAAATTAATCTTTTTTAGGTTAAATGTTTAGGACCTGTTGACAGGTCTAGGGTTCCATTCCAAGTCCAATAACTCAGCCAGGATATTTGAGGTGTTGGATTCTTTCCTCTTCACATCTATCTTAGTACCAGGTTTACTATAAATATAGTGTGTGTCCAGTATGAAATCCCTTGATGAAGCCATGTTGTCCGTACACTGAGAATCTTGTTAAATAAGTCAATGAACTAAAGCACTTATTCTTGGCTCTAATTGTATGTATTTTCTGTTTGTTTATAAGTACAGGACATTGCTGCTTCTGATGGCTGATCACAGACTACAGATGATGTCAGATAAAGAAAAGATGCAAATGAAAGCTAAGGGTTCCTTCGTACTTCAACACTTCTTACTAAAATGTGCCATACTGTTGCTGTGTAGTGACGAACCATGACTATCAGACTACAATCTCAACAATAATACTTGCTAGTATCCCTATAACATTGCAGTATTCTTTTAGCATTAAGCTAACAGCATTGTACATTAACAATTTCTGGCCATTCTAGATCGAACACAGAGATACTACAGAGAATAAAATCGTATTGGATAAGTTACTGTTGGGAATTTTAAGAATTTACAGTGTCCATCAGAGTTATTTGGCACCCTTGCAAAAGATGACTGAAAAGACAGAAAAAAATATTAGTTATTAGTCATTTATTATCTTAATTTTAAGCTGAAAATGGAAAAAAATCTTACCTGTATTTGAAGTAAGTTTAGTCTTAGAATAAAGCAACAAGCAGTGAAAAAAAAAATATTTTTACAACAAAATCACATAAGCCATTGGCGTCTAAAGTAACTGGGATTAAGTTAAAATATGAAGTATGATCCCATGCATATTAGGCAAATGTTAACTTGGTCTAGATGTTTAGGAAATTTTAAACAATGATTTTCAGTTTCAATGGGATATGAAAATCAGGTGGCACAGTGCCATAGTTATCCATCACCATTGGAAAGATTCAAGAGCATTCTACTGCAATAAGACAAAAGTGCATTGCAAAAATCAAGGAAAAGATACAAGAAAATAGCTGCTAGACTTTAAATGGCCAAACCGAGGACAATCATTAAGAAGTTTAAGAACTTAAAAGCTGAACCAGCCTGGAAGAGTACTCAAGGCTTTTGTCAGCAGCCACACTACAGATGGTCAGAGAAGTAAAATAAATCCCGACAGACTGCTGTTTTAGAAATACAGATCCAGATCCAAAGAATCCCGACAGACTATTTGGAAGGTATGTCAGAAAGAAACCTTTCCTAAAAGATAATAATTTTGCTGGATGCCACTGGAACTTTAACTGGGACAGGGTGATGTGTTCGGACAAAACAAAAACTGAGCTCTTTAACCTCAAACTCAAAGTGGGTTTGACATAGAAATACAGATCAGGATTGGACTTTCTTTTGCCGTAGCCATCCCTGTCTCCAGACTTAAATCCATTTGAAAACCTGTGGGTTGAGCTGAAAAAGAGGTTGCCCAAGAGAAGAATCAGGACTCTTCTGCATTGAAGAACGATTGAAAATGTTATTAAGTGTTATACAACATTACTAGAGAACACCCAGCGCTGTGCTGTTGGCAACAGGGGGTTGCACACAGTGCTAAATGCAGGAGTGCCAAAAATTATGACACATTTTCCAAAATGAAATATATTTTGTGATATCCTATGATTTTTTTTCTTGTGGTAGTGACAGTGAAAGTGACTATTTGTCATTGTGAACACACTCAAGCACCACAACGAATTGACCTCTGCATTTAACCCATCACACGTGCACACTATCAACAGCCCCAGGGAGAAATGAAGCAGGACATTTATTCTAATGAATAAAAAATAAACAAAAATTACAAGCATATATTTTCAAGTTTCTAGGTATCATTAGGTTTTTCAGCCATTGTGTGAACATTTGATTGCAAATAGACCAATAGAAATGGCCTAAAATGACTGGGAAAACATCTTGTTGTATTAGCATACATCAAAGTTCAACTAGATTTTATTCCCCCTCTGCTATTAAGTTACCATTTTGGAGGCATGAGGTTTTTTTATGACAGCGGTTACACCGACCATGTTTTCCAAAATAAACAACCAAAGGACAGCTGTAGTGCCCTCTGTGCTGTCCCTGATTGGACTTTTAATTGTTGAGAGGCCTTACGTTCTCAAGGTCTCAGTGATGTTTTCAACTGCTGTTTATTTCTGGCTGTGCACTCGAAAACCCCATGGCAGCTTGGTGTGGTGATGACAAGCTGAACAGTCTTGCGTGTGTGTGGACAATGTGGCCTTGTCGTGCTGACCGGCTCCGAGAGAGCGAAAGAAAGAGGCAGAGAGAGAGAAAGAGAGAGAGAGAGAGAGACTACTGAGGAAAAACTCACCATAGCCATTTCTCTATAAACCTAAGGTTCCTGCCTCAGCAGATTGGTACAGTCTATTGTTTGTGTGCGTTTAAGCAAAGGAAATGAGTGCATATGCATGTGCGAGCTTGCGTGTCTGTGTGTGTGTGTGTGTGTGTGTGTGTGTGTGTGTGTGTGTGTGTGTGTGTGTGTGTAAGTGAGTGAGCGAAAGTCTGCAGAGGCAAGATTCTGCCATCAACAACCTTCATTCTAACCTGAAGCCATGAGAAGGCACAAAGAACAATGGCTTAGTCTTTTGTGGAACTGAAAACATTATTGTTCCATAATTGAGTTACCACCATCCACACTGTGTGTTTGGATAAGGACAGGGGTTTCTTACAGGGGAAATGTGTTTGGCTTTTGAGGCTTTCTAACCCGCGTCCCAACTGAAATCTCCAATTGTGGAGAGAATCTCTCTCTGGATCTGCATGTACAACAAACTGCTCTGACCCACTTTTTTCAGTTTAATGCCTATATTTATAATCCCTCTATACTACTCCCTATATTTGTCACAGTGCGTTTGTTCATTCCTCTATTAGTGTAAATGGAAATGCGTTGCTGTAGTGTGCAGTCAATCATAAACTGTATTACTCAGCTGTTCTGTAGCTGTTAATTAACACGAGGCACAGGTAACCGAGATGATTTCCCTCTGCTTGTTTCCATAAATGTAATTACATTTGATATACAGTATTGATCCAGTGCCAAAACTGCACAAAACAGCATAAGAGTCTAGCAGAGTCTAGTAGATAACTTACTTATGCATTACTTATATTTCCAAACTTTCGAAGTTAAAGTGAACATTTTTCATTGTGAACACACTCAATCACACACAAAGTGCACCACAATGAAATGTGACCTCTGCATTTAACTCATCACACGTGCACACCTGAATCAGCAAGCAACTATGTAAAGATTCAAGATTCAAGAGGTTTATTTGTCATAGTTATACAAGTATAACGTAGTGAAATGTACCCTGATCGTTCCTGAGACTGTGTATTTATATATATATATATATATAATAAAGTTAAAAAGGAACTTAAAAGCAAAAAATATTAAAAAAGAATAGAATATGTATTATAAAGTGTAAGCAGGTAAAAAACGTATAATGATAAATAGGAAACTACACTTCACTTTGAAAGACTGCTCGTGTGTCATATTAACAAGAGATCCTTTATTGTTGTGTGGGCATGTGCATGTGTGCAGAAAGCTATAGATCTGATATTCGCCTAATATTCACATACAGTTTATTCTGTTAAAACTTGAAAATGTGCTTAATATACATTTTAATTTTAAATCATGTGCATTGATGACTGCAGAGGTGTGTGCACTGCTGAGAACCTGGTACATTGTCTTTAAATCTGATGAACATTGAGAGTCAGCCTGTCCTGGGCCATCAGAGCGGTGACATGTGCACATGCTGATAAATCCACAGCCACTTTAAATGCTGTTCATAGACTTCAGTTCAGCATTAAGAACCATTTCTTAGCATCTGATGGGAAAACCGAGACTTCCTGATTGGGAGACCTCACTCAGTCAGGATTGGAAGCTACATCTACTGCACCACCTCACTGAGCCCAGGGGCCCCCCCAAGGCTTTATGCTCAATCCACTGCTGTTAATGCTGATGAGCCACAAAAGTACGGCAATGTATAACCTGAACATCATCAAGTTCGCTGATTACATGACTGTGGTGGGTTTAATAAGTGGGAGTAAGAGGAGTACAGAGAAGAAGTACAGCTCCTGTTTCTCCCTTACTGAAACATTGACATTTTTGCACATTTCTTGTACTTTTACATACATTTTACATTCTGTTGTCAAAATATTTGAACAAGCAGATCTACATATAAACACAAACTTTTTCAGTCATTTACTCAGCAAAAATAGCAGTTTTTTTGTCATTGTGAACACACCACAACAAAATGTGACCTCTGTACATAACCCATCCATGTAAGAGCAGTGGGCAGCTAACTTAAGCCCAGGGAGCAGTGCTTGGGGACGGTAGCTTGCTCACAGGTACCTCAGAGGTACTTGTACTGGTCTGGGATTTGAACTGGTGACCTTCAGGTCACACGGGCAACTCCCTAAGCATTCCCCCAGCATCAACAGATGTTTCATCCTTCTGTGGAGAAACTAAGTACACCCTTGGCCCCAGAAGCCAGTATTGCCCTTTATCAAAATATCTGAATGGTCCATCAGTCCTTGAGACTGGATTACTGGAATTTTTGACCACTATTCCCTGCAAAATTCCCTCCGTTCAGTCTTTGATTTGATGCAGAACTCAAAGCTAAATTATGACTACATGCTGCCCAGTCTCTGAGGCAGCAAAGCAACCCCAAACCAAAATGTTTCCACCACCATTCTTCACAGTTGGCATGGGGTTCTTCTCGTGAAAAGCTGTCTTTGGTCTATTCCATGCATTCACTTGTGCACTGTTACTGTGAATAATCAACTCCATCAATTAAATGTCATGGTGTCACATTAAAATCTTTCCAGCCTTAACCAAAGTTAACAGCAGTCTCCCAGATGCAGGCACATGGGTGCAGCACACAACTCTGGTTTGTTCTGTGAAGCCAAGAATCTCAGTATAGAGTTACACAGCCCTTCACTATGCTTTGAAAAGCCAATACTTCCAAGGCTCTGTGCCCACACAGCAGGGGAGAGCACAGCAGGTGTAGGGATATTTAGTTCTGCTGCAAGTAGTAAAACATTTCTGTTTCCAGCTAAACTGCAAACATTACGTTTCATCAATAATTTAGTCCTAATCTAACAGGCAACAAAAGTGATGCAACTCAGGGTTTGCATCAAAAGTCTGAATTATTCAGAATTTACGTGTGTGAAACCTCACCACTATTTATTCTGATGTTGACTAAGACGTGCAGGGAAGCATAAATAAGTAAAGGTGAAAATGCTTCCAATAGTTGACCTTGAGACATATAATCCAGGCTAAATACATTTAAATGAAATGAAAGAATTTTAAGATATATTTTAAGGAACAATGAAATACATCATAAATTCTTAAATTTTGTGTCACTGGTTTCAGTTTGTGTTACAACTTAAAACATTCTACCCAAGTGTGATAAATAATCAAAATAATTCATTTATTTTTCATTTTTACATTTAAAAACATCCTAAGAAGTTTATTTTGGTTCCAAAAATAGCAGGCATTCCAAACCTTCCAAACAAGTAAATGAAAGCAGAAAGCAGTAAGCCAGTGCTCTTAGTTATCACATAAAGCTGTATGACAGTACTCACAACCACAATTTTCTTCTTTGGTCTTGTGGAAAGGATGGTTCTTCAGATGCATTTTTGCCCTGAGAGTGGCCCAACTGCTTGAGAGTACCTAGAAATGAGTGTGTCCTGGGGACTGAAGTGTTGGATTCAAGAACATGCTGCATAATGCACCTTAGGGCTGATGTCAACAACTACTTCTAGTACTCAATCTCATCTTCTGGGAATCTTCTACATGTTCAAAATCCACATGCGTAATGAGAAGAAACACAGTCTACAGTAATGTCTAAATGGGTGCAAAGCAGTTGGCTTAACTCTGTGCAAAGTAGTTGGCCTAAAATCCTAAAATGAACATTATAACAAATTGGAACTATTAAGAGCAATAATCTCAGCAATAGACATCATTTAAAAGGTTTGTCACTCTTTCTGCCTTCACTCTGAGCACACAGTTAGTTCTGCTGATTAAAATGATGTACTTAGTCTGTTAAAACACAGAAACTGACTAGTAGATACAGAGCAGAAACTGACCGTTCATACAAAGCAGGGGGCGGCCCATGACATAGGCAACATAGGTGGTTGCTTAGGGTGGTAAATGCCTGGGGCCGGCAAAAAAGTGGTAAAAGTCTTTTTTTTGTTCCCCATAAGTGTGACTAGAGGGAGTTGTGAGGGCTTTGGCAGTTGTGTAAGTGTGTGTGGGGAGGGTCGGGGGGCATGCTTCTAAAAAGCTGGTCAATGGCTTCAACATTGTTAGGGCCGGTCCTGATAAACAACAAAATAATTTTTATGAATAAAACATAAATGCTTATTGATCTGTCAATAATTTTTTAAATGTAATAAGAATATGCAATGTACGTACTACATGTAACATAATTCTTATGTATATGTAATGTGATTATCATAATTTAATGCATTACTTTGTTACAGGAAATAGTAATTATATTACTGTAGAGCTCTCACATTTTCCTCAGCACTGGGATGAATAATGGGCATGATGGAAAAGCAATTTTTACTCATGATCTGATTTGGGCAGATTTTTGTTGCAATTTTATGATGTAAATAAAGTGGGGTGGGTGGGCAAAATGTTCTTTAAAGCTTTTACTAAATACAGCTTTTGACATTTAGTGGAACATTTTATTAGATTTTATTTAATATATTTTGACATATTTTGATGTTATATATCAACGAATATCTTTTCATTTAAGATTTCAAACAGTTTGACCTGTTAAAGGTCAAACAATGTCATTTATGTTGCACTGTAGCCTATTAAAATAGCCATTACATCATATGATCAGCCATAACAATAAAACTACTCACAGGTGACTAGCACAGATTAATTCATTCCTGATGTGGTGGTGCCTGACTAGGGGGGGGGGCTATATTAGGCACCTAGTGAACAGTTAGTTGAAGTGGATATGCTGGAAACAGGAAAAATGGGCGAGTGTATGGATCTGAGCCACTTTGACATGGGCCATATTGTGATGACTCTGATTGTGTCAGAGCATCTTCAAAACGACAGGTCTTACCAAAACTGATCCAAGGAAGGACAACTGGTAAACCATTGACAGGGTCATGGACACCCAACATGGGGGGTAAAGCCTAAACAGTCAGGTCCGATCCCACAGAAGAGCTAACCCAGAAAATGCACTTGGTTCTGTCAACATAAAACATAATTACACATATTGTTGACTCTTCAGTTTGTAGGTCAAACGACTGCCCGGTTTTGTCCACGTTTGTCGACATTTGTGCAGTAAAATTCCTGCATGCACCATACAGCATTTTCCAACAACTGGTTTAATGACTACATGCTTAGAAGAAAGCATAAAGTGCAGTTGGAACGGATTCTCCTTTCAACCAGACGGTGCATTATTTAGGGAGAGCAGCCGTCATATTTCATTTATCAGAATGTATTTTTAGTCCAGCATAAAGTGCTGCGTGACAGGTTAATTGGGCCGTACTGGAGGGAGCACGCGCTCGACCTGGAGGCTTAATCTATTTACACTTTACATTCTTTTGATATGATGTGGCATCACATTTACATCGCCCTCACACACCAATCCCCAGGCTTCAGATGGAAGGCCACACAGATGCTAAGCCCCACATCAAGGTGCGAACTCACTCACTTCAAAACCTTTTTGAATCCAGATTGTTTTAAAGCATGAAATAAAAGGAAAATGTCAACTAATGGGGACGAATTGCCTCCTCCGATCCACTTAATAGCTTTTTTATTACGAATATTTAAAAGAAGACTTATGTTGCAAAGACAGTTTCCATGAGCTTTAAATTAAATGGTAAAACTAATTAACCGGTCCACACCCACATCGAATTCTCCACAGAATAATGCAGATGCTGCACGTGAAGCCCAGTCTGTGGTGGCTTCAGGCATTCACTCGGTTAGAGACTTTTTCACATCTCATATTCCACTCTATAAACCAGGCTGAGATGATCGGTTTTTTTTTATTCTTCACAGTAATGACACAGAGCACTATTTTTGCCTCCATGTTTCATCCTTCATTACACTGCAACTGTTCACTGCTCTGTGAGGTGAAAGTAAATTTTGAGAATTGGTCTTAAGCGCACACGCCTGTATGGAACCAGCAAGCTGTTAATACTGTGTATGACTGCTTCGCTGTGTATTCACTGCGAAATTACTGGCGCCCTAATAAATTTTGATGCAAAGATTGGAAGCAACCGGTGTGAGACATTGTTTTCTCGCTCATGTTACACAGTGTAGTCAATTGTACAGTTTGCGTCTCTATCTTTGCTCTAGAGCTACGAGGCAAATGTAGGTAACAAGCAATAGAATAGAATAGAACAGAACAGAACAGAACAGAACAGAACAGAACAGGACAAAACTGAATAGAATAGAATAGAATAGAATAGAATAGAATAGAACAGAACAGAACAGAACAGGACAAAACAGAATAGAATAGAATAGAATAGAATAGAATAGAATAGAATAGAATAGAATAGAATAGAACAGAACAGAACAGGACAAAACAGAATAGAATAGAATAGAATAGAATAGAATAGAATAGAATAGAACAGAACAGGACAAAACAGAATAGAATAGAATAGAATAGAATAGGATAGAATAGAATAGGATAGAATAGGATAGGATAGGATAGGATAGAACAGAAAAGAATATAATAGAATTGAATAGAACAGAACAGAACAGAACAGAATAGGATAGGATAGAATAGAATAGAATAGAATTGAATAGAATAGAACAGAACAGAATAGAATAGGATAGAATAGAATTGAATAGAACAGAACAGAACAGAACAGAACAGAACAGAACAGAACAGAATAGAATAGGATAGAATAGAATTGAATAGAATATCTTTATTGTCATTGCACAAGTAGAGGTCAAGTTTGCAGCTTCTGTACACAATGCTAAAAACATAAATCAGAATCACAGTTTGGGAGAAAATTACTTTTTTTGCTTTTAAATAAGTAAATGTAAAAATATAACAGTAAATAAAAAGAGCAATAAACAATGAATACTTTTTAATACTATTTACTCCATTAAGCGCCAATGATTTACTTCATCACACACTTGAAAAATCAGACTTTGGCCTCCAGAAGAATCCAGGACCAGCCTTTTCTTGGAAATGTTTTCAGATGTTCTTTGCTGGTCTTTGAAGGTCAAGGTGGTTCACCAGCTGGACGTCAAAGACATATTCTTTGCTGGTCAACTCATTAAAGTGGAATTCCACCAGAAAAATGTGTGCATACTTCAAAAGCTGAGATCAGTCAGACTAAGCTGATGTAAAGAGAAATTTACCTATTTCCATTTCTTTACTGTGACTGGAACAAGCGGCTGCAATGACAACACAAAAAGAGTCATTTATTACTATTGTACTATTCAAAGAAATCAGTGAACCTCAGCATGCTTGTGAGTTATATGTGATGACGATAATCACTCCTGCTGAAGAGGGCCCCATATAGACAGCTATCAGGGCCCACATGTACACTAGGAACTGCTTCGCCTTTTTAAATTTTGGCACTATTTTATGTCCTTCTCCATCAAAAATAGATATTAAAAATACATTTTAGGCCTAAAACATGTGTGTAAAACTATGTATAACGTAACTGAAACTGAAAAAAGAGTTACTTAATTTACATACACACTAATACATTAATATGATTCCTGACAACATTTAAGTAAAATGAAGGAGGGCAGTTGTGTTGTACTAAATTTCATTCATTTGGAACCAGCGTACACTTTAAAATCATGTAAATTCAAACCATATATAACCATTTCAGACATTAAACACTTCTGGTTCCTATAATCACCACTGTGAAACATTCTCCCCAGCAAGTTTCTCTGCAATAGAACATATTGTGTTGAACCACTCTGATCGACTTCACTTACAGTGGGTACAGAAGGTATTCAGACCCCCTTCAATTTTTCACTTTTTGTCATATTGCATCCATTTGCCTAAATCATTTAAATCATTTTTTTCCCTCATTAATGTACACACAGTGACCCATATTGACAGACAAAAAAAAACTATTTTTAAAATTGTTACAGATTTATTAAAAAAGAAAAACTGAAATAGCACATGGTTCTAAGTATTCAGACCCTTTGCTGTGACACTCATATTTAACTGGTGCTTCCATTTCCTCTGATCATCCTTGAGATCACCTTCTGTTGAGACCAGCTGTGTTTGATTATACTGATTGGACTTGATTAGGAGCCACACACCTGTCTATATAAGACCTTACAGCTCACAA
>JBBPDA010000034.1:3601575-3616610 GCA_037974385.1 Arnoldichthys spilopterus
TTTAATAAATCTGCAAAAATTTCAAAAATTCTTTTTTTTGTCTGTCAATATGGGGTGCTGTGTGTACATTAATGAGGAGAACTAATTTAAATGATTTTAGCAAATGGCTGCAATATGACAAAAAGTGAAAAATTGTAGGGGGTCTGAATACTTTCCGTACCCACTGTATATCTAAACTATTTAATTATGTGGAAATGCACAGTGGGAATTTCCCTTTAAGCTAAGTTAACCACCAAACTTAAATAAAAACACGCCCTATGCTGGTCAACCAGCTAAAATGGTCCGCCATCTTGACCTGGCAGGTTTTTCCCTTAAAAAACAGACTTACCTACACTGTATATGTGCATAGTAATGTCTATAATCAGCTGTAATTCATTGCATTTGTGTAGAGTGCACAAGGTTAAGGTTGCAAATGGGAAAGCTGTGTCCATTCTTCTGCAGGGTTTTCCTTTGTCTTAAGTGGGTTAGACCAGTGCAAAAGAAATGTAGGTGATCTATGTCATGTTTTGGAGGAGCTTGTGCATTGGGAATGCCTTTTTCAGTGAAGCAAGGTGATATAAAGTGTGTTTCTTGGATTCCAGTGTCTCCGGAGATAACATGTTGACAGTTTGTTGGAAAAAGGAATGTTTGTGACTTGGAAAGGTGAAAAAGAAAGAAGAGGGAAAAAAAAAACAGCATAGACACGGAAAGCGTGCAGGAGAAGCAGACAGGAAATATTTAGTGTGTTCTCCCGTTTGTTCCTATTCTGCGAGGTCCCATCGGTTGAGGGAGGCATTTTTCACAAGTCGGTGCCTATGAGGTTAATCTCATTCAGAGGAAGTAAGTTCAGTCAAGCATCAGATACATGTGAATCATCAAGGGAGTGAGGAGGAGAAAAGCAAGGAGGAGAGAGGAAGAGAGGGAAAGAGAGAGAACGAGAGGGAGAGAGAGAGAATGAATTAGAGGAAAGGTGGTAGGGAGTGGGAGAGGAAAGGAGAGAGAGAGAGAGAGAGAGAGAGAGAGAGAGAGAGAGAGAGAGAGAGAGAGAGAGAAAGACACCAGAGGCAAACAGCTAAGAATAAAACGTGATGCTGGCTTGGCTGACATATTCCCTGCTGGAAGAAGAGACATTTATGTGAAGTCAGCAAGCATTAACCTCACTAAACACCAGGACCACCGTGCCAGAGTGTGGGCATCTGGAATGCTGGCATCATACACTCGCTACACTCAGAGCTGTTTACTAGCCAGAGCTTATCTCTTACACCCTTAAAAATACAGCTTTCAAAATGCAACCGAAAAAGGTTGTTTGGAGAAATGCCATAGAAGAACCACTTTCAATAAACGTTTCAATGGATGCTTGTTTAAAGTGCCAGTTTTCTGCATTTTTCATTTACTTTTCCTGTATTTAACTAATTTCCACTGAAGTCCACTTGCAGCGCTTGTGTGGGCTTATTTATCCAGATTTATCCTGTTCATTTTCATGTGACTACTATCCTCTTTATTTCTCAGAATTAAACAGACTGGTTTTGTTACCATGCCTTTAAGGCTGAAATATTTAACACATTTGTTTTGATTGGGTGCCCTGCATTCCAATGATTTTCAATGTTTATCCTTAGAGAGTGAAGCTTGTTTCTATGAGTATTTTGCTAAGATGAAATTTAACCCCAACAGTAGACCTACTTCATTGTCATCATCACACATAATGAGTGTTGCTCAGCCTCTGTTATATCACATTTAACTCTTATAGAGCAATTTTATGCAGTATAGTGCACATTAATCCAAGGTTACTCATCTCTGCAGAGAACCAGGAAGTAAGTTTACAGGAATCATCTGTTTGACTTCGGTGCAGCCTGTCTCTATATATGTGTTTTGACACCACTGACCTTTGAACATGAACCAGGCATAGTATGTTATTTCTCCCTGACTGATCTGTCTTTTCTTCATGTCTCTCTCTTATATATATTGCATTATATACAAAGCTGGATAAGGGCACACTCCCAAAAGCGTCTCGAACCATTTCAAGCTGAACAGTCTCACATTTAGCTGGAATAATGCTTTTGACTGCGCTGAAATTTACATATATGGTGAAACTAATAAAAGGCGCACCCAACAAATGCTAAATGGAACAACTTTGTAGCACCGAAATGATGTAAAGAAACATATTTTCTTGAAATAATTGCCTCATACTGCCGTCAGTTCAGACTTCTGTCAGCTTTGTGCGATTCTGTTGTTCCACTGAGCGAATGCACCAGCCTCGGTAAATAAAAGCATTCCTCTTGATATGGAGTAGCAGAGGGGCTATAAATATTCAGCAAGACATATTTAACATATTTCCAGTCCTCCAAATGGCACAACACGCAGGGCTATTTATAGGCACAGGCTGTGGGATGCTGCCACGCCACACGTGAGGCTTAAATATTTCTGAACAAAGCTTGCTGGATAATCAGCAGGAGAGAATGAAATGTCAGCAGTGATGAACTGCTCCCGGAATTAATAGGAACTTTAAATATCCACCACTTAGTGCCATTCAAGAAATTATTTAACAAATCACTCTTTAATACAGGGGGCTGATAAAAAGGGAAATAATTAATCTACCAGCCTGTGAGTGGATATTGATCAATGACAAAACAGCCTGTTTGAAGTTTTGAAGGTATTTAGTGGCCTTTTTGATGTGAGCAATCATATTTCAGCGTTCAGACCGTAAAACAGGAATGTTGAAATATGGGAATGGCCTTTAAGTTAAATCCATGCTTGTCTTGGATGGAAAGCTATGGGAGATGAAAGCTCGAGCTCAGATGGAATTTAAACCTGTACTTTCATTTTGCCTTATTTAGCTGCTAGAAAATGGTGCAAATTGCAAATGAGTCATCCACTGTTGTTAAGACACAATTACAACAGAACATATGACAATGGGAAAAACAGATCTGAAAAAGAGAGGTGGTCTGTTTACTAACCCTTGATTGGAACATAATGATAGCCTACTTCCTGTGGGCTGAAAAAATGACCCTCTATTTCCAGGCAGCTAGCTGCCAGCTGCTAATTAATGGACAGAAGTGCGTCCTCCAGTTCAACTCCGTAAAAGCTAATAATCATTTTCTTCAATGTTTTGCATAATAAAACACTGCTTGTAAAAATACACACTGTGATTGCCTCATTTTTTAACTCTAGGGTGAAATCAGGTAACATGAGGCAGCTAAGCCTTGTCATGCATTGGCCTTCTCTCAGTGGTGTATAGCTGGTACGGTGTGGCTCTAAGTTATATGGCATAATAAAATTATTAAATTTAAACATTTAAACTTGAATATTTAAACTCACACTAATATGAACTTGAATCTGAATCCATGTTATTAAATTCTAAGGAAAGAAATTGCTGATTTACTCAGAATATACACCTGTTTAAGCTTAAAGTACAACAAAGCATTTTGAGACTTCATAAACCAGGGCTCATCAAAGACATTTTTCACCAGACTCTGTGGGGGTTAGACATTCAAATAAAAATGACAAAATACTCATATCATTGTGTATCTTTGCTTACAAATTAATATTCTTCTTATTAACATCTTTCTCTACTGCAGCCAGTCACTTGCGGGATAGAGATATTTAAGCCTAACTTTTGAAGAGCTGTCGTGTCCATCAATGACAAGCATAAATCACTCTCAAAGAGCAAAAAAAAAGCAGGTTTAATGAAGAATGGACTGATGCGTACACATTAATCATGCCAACTTTCAGTAATTTAAAACCTGTATGTAAAACTCTTACTATCGCTAAAGAACACAGTCTAGGGATTATTAATATACAAGGCATGCAACTTGAAACCCTGTTATGCCAAACCAACCTGAATTTTTAACCGGGCTTTAACTGAACTGTGGGAAACAAGTGCACCTCATGCTATTTTTAGTGTACTGTGCGAAGCAAGCACAACTTTGTGGATGAGGTAGACCAGATCTTACATTGGGCTGTGTAGACTAATTGGTCATAATAAGTTTTGTAAAGTCTTTAGAACCCACAGGTCAAGCAAATCTGTTTGGGCTTGGTAAATAACTCTTAATAAACTTGTCTGTGTTACTTAAACATTTGAAGCTTCGATGAAGTGGCAGATGAGAAATCATATCTTAATCCCCTCGTTTACGGAGCTACCTGTGGCTGCAGTTTCCCTGTACAAAATGCCATAGATCAGTGGTCCACAAACATCATCTAATCTAAACAACCCTAACTGTGATTTCATCATAAAGGTCAACATGTGAAGTATGCAGCACAACACTGAAATAAACCAAAGCCATTTTGGAATCAGGTGTTGTGGTGTAATTACATGTTCATGTCATGTTATGTCAAAAGTAAAAAAGCAGAAACTTTTTAGTTTAGAACAGCCATTTTGCCCATTTTTGTTTGGAGATGGCTCTGTTAAGCCTTAGGCCTGTGTGGGAGCCAGTGGTAGTACAGATATGTGCATAAAGTGAAGAAAACATTTTTCTAGACAGCAACAGATTCTGGAAGCAAATGTTCCACATTTACTGAAGAAACTGAAGAAGACATGATGTTGGATATTACAAGACAATTATCCAGAACATTCACCAAAGGCTGAACTGCTTAAATGAACAAAATATTAAGATTTAGAAGTGACCTTCAGTGTGAACAGATCTGAGCTCCATTGAAAATCTGTAGTAAAATCCTGTACTGTAGATGAAGGTGACTTATGGATATTTCTGAACTAGAAACGTTCTGCAAGGGAAAAAACTCATGTATCATTCTATGAAATGGGTGCAATGTCCATGTTTTTTCCAAAATATTTTATAAAGAGCAAACTTTGCAACATTAAAAATATGTTAATACTTCAAAAATCAAAATGTTTTATCTAAGCATAAAATCTTTATTAATATTTTCATTCAGACATAGGAGCCCTTCTTTTACTACCCTGTCACAGACAAAATGTACACCATTTGAGAAATAATGCATGAAATTAATTGTAAAAATTTAATGTTTTCTTATTAGAAAAATATTCTTTTTTTGGAAACCACCTATCAAAAGTGTGTTATTCAATCTGTATTTTATTTGTAGATTTTTAGATTCTTTACATGTACATGGTCTCATAGTTTTTACAAAAAGTACAAATTTTGCTTAAAATTTTCAAATAATAGTCACATGTTTGAGATATGCTTGTGCAGTAGTTTGGGCTCTACAGAAATTTGATTGGCCACCACAGGTGCCCACCTACTGAAGCTTGTTGTTGATTGTCTGTTGCTTTGTTAGGAAACTCGGGTTATATTCTATTTTCAGTACCTCGGTTCTTGTGCTGACCACAAACAAGCCAAACTTGCTTGAGGATTTGGCACAAAACTGTGTCTGTCGAAAAAAAACAGCATTTGTTGAATGCTGTGCCCCACTGTGCCCCCCACCCTCGAAAATTGGCCAGGATGAGCCTCTGCTCTCAGCCCTCTTTCTTCCAGGACAGTTTCAAAAGTCCTTCATTACCTGGACCAAGATTTTTCAACTATATAGAAAAGATAATAGAAAAAGGATAGAAGGAAAAAAAATCCACAACAAACACGCTTGGCAAACTCAAACTGGAAACAGAATCAAAGCATGTTGCCAGGGTTTCCACTTCCTTCCCAGTTGTGTGCTGTATGTTTTGATGCTACTTTTGGCTGTTCTTGTCTCCATATCCATCACAGCTTAAACCAGTGTGGCATGCCAGCACTTCACTGTCAACCTAGAAATGATCTGTTATCTAGAAAATGTGGTCCAGTTAAAACAAAAGGTTTCTGAGCCTACAGTGATATCTTGACAAAATGCCTTTGTTCAAAAACGAATATGATATTTTAACTGGGTATTTATGTGTAAGGGGTTTGAAATGAGCTGAGTGGCTGGAGTTTCCTCCTAGGTGTCATAACCACACTGTTGAGAAATAATCTTGGTACATTTTTATAATAAACTTAACAGATTGATTCAATGCAATTTAGCACTGTAGCAGCACAGCGATTCACACAATTTCACAGTGCAGTTGAGTAAAAATAGAAAGTATGTCTGTACTCTTCTTAGCATTAGACAATGGAACAGTCTTATATTAAGCAAGAATGGACATAATTTCCAGTTGCAAAACTACTACAGTTAGTCTCCTCAGTTCCAAAATGGTTAAAACATGTTGTTACATGTAACATAGTTGAAAACACGCCTTTGTCTCAACTTTTGTTGAGGGTGTTGCAGTATCGAATTCTAAATGTATGTATATTTATAAAATACAGTTAAGCTGATCAGTAAAACTACTGAAAAGCATTTCTTCGTATGTTTGTGAGTTAAATAAAGAAATAAGTAAATTACTATATCACAGGTTTTGGTTTTTGTTGGATTTTGGAAAAATATCCCAACTTTTCTGAAAGTGGGAATTGTATATGACTACTAATATATCCAGCTTTCCTGCGGTGACGACCCTGCAGGCATGTTGGAGTGGTAAATCTGATGGAATTCTTGTTTATGCATGCTTTTAATAAAAAAAAGTGATTTTTTTATAAAAGTGGCACCCGTTTGTGGTCGGAATGCACTCCATATGTTTATGTCAGCGTTGTTGGAATGCGTGTAATGCCCTTATACATTAGAATGAGAGATGAGCACCAAGCACAGAATAGGTCAATATTTCTCAGGGTGGCAGGGTGCTTTGGGGCCTAAAGAGGTTCAGTATGCTTCAGTATCCATTCACATAACGGATTGTCGAGTTGAAGGAAAAAAAGAGACAATCAGATAACAAAGAGCAGTACGTTTCAGGAAAATGTGTTCCAGAAAAAATAACATACTAATGTAATTTATTATGCAATTTTCACATATGACCAAGGAGCGTTATATTTCTCTTTGAAATGAAGGCTAATAGCACAATTAATTTCTCTGTGCAATTTTGGCTTCATAAAAAATGATGAGAGCGTGTGCTGTAGTGTATACTCCCTGCGGTTCTATGTTAGAGCTCTGCGCCTTACACTCACGATACTGTCGACATGATTGTTACTGCACAATCTTTTTGACCCATGGTAATCATCACCAATGGAGAACACAATGAGTAATGAGGGATGTGTTCCATAAAGCAAACTGAATTACTGCAACCCTCAAGCAATGAGCTCAACATAAGTAAAATGTAAATCACATCCTACATGCCATTATCTACATTCATTTATGTTTTTACGTCCTCATTAAGCAAAACAGATTTTAACAGCCTCAACACTTACGATTGAAATCCAAAAGCTATGAATAATGGCAATATGACCGTACAATATGCAAATCCTTTAAAATCATACTACTGAGAAATAAAACCATCAGACACTAAACAAGCTTAAAATAAAGGTTTCTTCCTACAACTTAGGGAGTCTTTTTCTTGCCTCTGTCACCTTTGGCTCGCTCTTTAGAAGCTCGGACCCGGATTTTGTAAACCTGCTTTGCAACAACGTCAGTTGTAAAAAGCACTATAGAATAAAATTGACTTGACTTGACTAATAAAGCACATGCACTGCAGTACTGCAGACTCAATAAAAATCCAGCATGTCAAAGCAATGAGCAAGGTATGTTGCAAACTTGAAAATAAACTGATGATCTATATTGACAGTGTGGGGTTAGGTAGAGGTTATGTGAAGGTTAGGTTGACTAAATCCTAAGACTAGATGCTAAATCTGCACCTTCAAAAGTTACAGCTGACTTAAATATATAGAACCAATTATAAAGGCTTACTCCAACTAGTAAATCTGGTGAAATGATATCATCACTGACAAAAAAAAAACAAATTTTATGACAATTAACACTTGTTGGAATAAAACATCTGATGTATGTTTATGTCAGCTGTGAAAGTCTCATGTAGGGGCCATGTAGCCTTGTGAAAGCGGCCTCTCAGTAAAGTTTCACAGATAATTTTATCTCTTTTCTGGTATCTTTGGGGATCTGAGATGGAATCCTCTGAAGTAGTTTTTCACATTTCTTTATCTTCTTCCTGTATCAGTTGTATTTCACAAAGTTCAGTAATGTCAAGTTGCGCATCCAGACTAATGTGGCCTCCTGAGGCCTTATTTTGCAGGTGTTGCACTTGAAAAATTGCTCAGAATGTGCAATGTACAAAACGCACAGTGTGCACATAAACTCTCGGAAGAATTTTAATTATGCTTTAATAGTATGTCTGACTCATATTAAAGATGAAAAATCTGGAAGGCTAAATGGACACGCCTTCCCTTTCATCAATCATTGGACCGAGGGTGTCATGGGGTTGACCCTGAGACATCACTCTCTGCCTGGCCGTAATGAGGTGAACTGGAGCTGCACTGTGCTAAGTAGGCCAAACAAAGTCTATGAAGGCAAGAATCAAGCGCTGTATAGTAGACCTGCCGTGTTCAAAGGAAAGTTTGCAACACAACTGTATGTTGATGAAACAGAGTGTGAATGTCAGTTCATTTCTTAAATGTATTTTTCCTGTAAATTCTAAGGTTAAAATATTGTTTCCTTTGTTTAATATGTATATTCAAAGTATTTTAAGTTTAATTCAATAAAATGTAAAAGGTGCTTTTAAATGGCCTTGTATGCAGAAGGTTTATATTTTTTACAGAAACTTCTTAAACTAAAAATGTACACATTATACGATGATAACTCATATATGATAACTTATATATATTCTAGATTTAAAAAAAAATTTTTGTAAGAAAAATTCCTCATCTTACTATTTTATTTTCTATTTATAATTAGAATCAGAGCCATGTAGAGAGAGAGAGTTAACTCCGTTCACGCCAATGGACCATTTTTTTTACAGCAATGGCGGACGCTGTAGCCTCTCAATAGTTCCCGGAAGTTAGCAGTAAACACTGGTAGCACTGCAGAGCTGCAGCAGAAGAGAGTGTTTGGAAAACACTTTTAAAAGGTAAGAAGAACATTTTATATTTACAGCAAATCTGAATTAAATGAATTTTTGCATTAAAGTATTGTTAGTGAATTGTTAGTGAACTAAATGAGCATATTTAGAGCATGTTAACAGATAAAGCTAGGCTAGCATATAAAGTTAAGAGTGAAGTGAAAATTTGTCGTTGTGACCACACTCAAGCACCACAATGAAATGTGACCTCTGCATTTAAGCCATTACATGTGCACATGTGGAGCAGCAGGCGGCTACCAACAGTGCTCGGGGAGCAGTGTAGTGGGATGGTACATTGCTCAAGGGTGCCTCAGTAGTGCCCAGGGCGGGACTCAAACCTGTAACCTTCAGGTCCCAAAGGCAGTGTCCTAACTAGGCCACCACTGCCCACAAACACAGCCAAATATATTACTAACCACACACAGCCACAAGCAGCTGCTATACTCTTCTCTCTTCATTCAGTTTTATCCATTGTTGTGGGATTAGTAGGGGAGTATTTGTTTTGTGGGGTTGATGCTAAATTTGAGTTAAATATACAGTAACATTGGGGTTGGGGGTCAGTTGGGGGTGAACTGGAGTGAGTTGGGGGTGAGTGGGGTGTGAGTTGAGGGTGAGTTGGGGTGGTAAATTAAAGAGATCCTTTTTGAGTATAAACTATTTACTATTTCTGAGGTACATCACAAATACTAATATACATCAGACGTATATTTGAGCCTCTTAAAGTTCAGGCTAAAAACGGGTTAAAACAGAATCATTCCAGGCTAATTTGGGAGTTCTGCCCAGTTTAAAAGTCATTATTGATCCTATATTCTCTTACTGTAATATATCAGCAAATCTGTTTTTACAGCTAATGATGTGGGGGTCTCTATTAAGATGGTCTTCATCTCACCTTTCAAAGTCTGTTCAGTATCAAGTTTCAAGTTTATTTGTATTGTATGTGTGTTTCTCACCCTTTATCCTCTTTTCTCCCTTTCTCTCAGCACAAGTACCACCTTATCCTGCACCCAGTCTCAGCTCCTTTTTAATGAACTCAACATTGATCTTTCCAGTGGTGCAGCTCTTTATTTGTGAATAAATGTAATGTTTGAATATGATTTTCACATTTTTTGTTGTATCTCTAGTAACAGCAAGATTGCTCTGGTTTAACTGAGCCAATTTTTTTCTTCTCTCTGTGGGAGTGGGGAACCCATACACCTCATACGCTTTTTGCTGAGCTGATTGGAGCAGACAACATTATCTTAAAGGCAATATTATATAACAGTAAGGAATCCATATTATGTTCATTCAGGCCCAAAAAGTCTAGCAGCACACAAACCCATTGACAGGAAAGTGAAAGTGATTATTTGTCATTGTGAACACATCTGTAATGAGGTGTATGTACTCAATGCTATTTAGTTTACCTGTCACTGATTGTAATGTTGTGGTTGATTGTTGTATATGCCAGGACAACACCGAGAAGACACAGGCTACCATCCGATTACTGATACTAACAATTAAACCTTAATCTGACAATTCTGATAAACATTCCCTCTCTTCCCCTCCATCTAAATATATCCATAAATATTATAATACTATTTCTCTTCGCTTCCACACAAGTTTTAAAAAAAGATTCACAGTAATAAACATCCCACTCTCTAAACAAAAAAATGTCAACAGTTAAGGAAAACGCCAACTGTTCACACTACTCTTCAAATAGTGCCAAAATTTACATAAATGGGGCAATGTGCTGTAAAAAGTTTGTTTATCAGCCTTCACTGGCTTATAAATGACCAAAAATCATAGTTTAGCATCTCTGTATCAACGGTTTCAAACGGTCAGCAATGAACTTCCGGGAACTATCAGAGGTCTACATGAATCACGTGATGACCAAGCATTTTGAATTTCCGTTGTTGTAACTCTCTCTCTCTATACATGGCTCTAATTAGAATAAAAATTTCAGTTTCAGTGCAGTTTTATCTGGCTAATGGACGTTTGCTGATGGTTTTGTTTTTGTGATGGTTGCGATTGGTTACGCTCAAACTTTCACAGATTATAAAAGAATGAAAGCATCTAAAATCTTCAAATTTGGTATATGTGTGGTCTGGGGGACAAAAACTTGAGCAAGACCAGAGCTTTTGAGTTTTAGTCAGGTAGCTTATTTATGGATCAAGTCGATTAAAATGCCATTGTGATCACTAGGTTAAAAAGGTCAGTTAAATCAGAATCGGAAAACTTTATTCATCCAGGAGGACATTGATTAAATTGGTTAAAAATGTTTTTAAAAAAAGAACATATGAATGGCTCAATTTTGATAGTAATGCCAGTTAGAACCTTATAATTCTGTATCTGTGATTATCTGTATGCTCAGATAATCACACCCACCCTCTCTGTTTTCCATTTGATAAGTTTCTATATTTATTCTTTCTGTTTGTAGGTGTGTAAGTATAGATAGATAGATATGGCATTTTCTAGAGGTATGTGTTTCATCAGTATTGCTATCATGTGAATGTCAGGTTTTGTTTTTGTTCTTGTCTGTTATGTCTTTCCATGTGCTTCTGTCCTTGTGTTTATGTTTTGCCTAAGCCCCGCCTATGTCTCCACCCTGGTCACCTGTTCTTGTTTCTCCTCTCCACCCCTGCCCAGGTGTTCCTTGTTTGGTCTGTCTATTTAGTCTTGTGTTTGGTTTAGCCCTTGCCAGTTTTCTGTTTGATTTCCCTTTGTTGTGTTTTTGTGGTTCGACCCTGGTATTGTTTTCTGTTATCCTAGTTTTGTAGTATTACCATAGTCTGTATTGTCTTAATCTAGTCTGTTTATTTTGTAGTGTTTGTACATTCATAAAAATAAATCTTTAAAAATCTGTGCACTTACTTCTTAACAACCCAACATATGTGACTGTAAAGGCTACACTTATGTCACAGTGAAGTTATGGCAATATTTAGAGTCTGCTCTTTTGCAACTCAGTGCCCACCCTCTTTCCTTCCCAAAGTTGAATTAAGAGTGGAGTTATTTTAAACTTGTGGGCTGTCATTAATCTTTAACCTCTTGGAATGAATGGATCGTGTGGGAAACACAAAAATGAAGAAATTGACTATCCACATACAGATGTAGGTCATCCTTGGGTCTGATGTAACCTGCCTTTTGTAAACATTTGGTAGGATTCCCTTATTGGTACAGTAAGACTGAACAACAATGCACATGTTGCAAGTCATACCTCATGCATTAAAATATTTCCACCTGTTTGTAGAGCTCAGTGGGGCTCTGTTCTCTGCTCACACCATGCTGAGGGCTCCTGTGGAGAGGAGAGCACAGTACTGAGCCTGTCTGTGTGTGCATGTGTGTTAGAGAGAGAGAAAGAGAGAGAAAGATGCAGGTTCAGGCTAAGTGCAGTGAATCATAGCTTAAAGCCTGCTCTGTTCACCCATGCACGCTGATTGAGCCAGCTTACAGGCCTCCCACTGCTGTTCGGCCTCTTGGAGCTATAACAAAATGAAAAGATGTGGTATTTCCTTTTGGATCAGTTGGTGTGAAAGCCTGTAATGTCTTCATTTTCTGATGAGAAACCTCCCAGAAGATTGCCTGGTAATTTGAAGCTGCCATTTAGAAGTCGAAATGAGATAATGAGTTTTTTTTTTTTTCTAAGCTGTGTGATTGCAGATACGCAGTATGCATAAATCATGCACTATACTGTATAAAAATGTATGCACATGTATGGTATCCTGTAGAGACTTTCTTTGTCCTACTGCATAGTTGTTTTTGCAGTTAATCCATTTAAAGTATTGCTGAGAACCATCAGCTCTTGGATGATACAAAAAAAATGCCTGAGTGACCCCAACAAAGCCCAGAGAATATTAATCATATTCCCCAATTATTTTTTTTCCCTACTCCTCTTCCTTTGCCACACTGTGACTGCTCATTGTTACAGCAATATTCTCACTGAACTCTGTTTGCCCCATTCTCAATGAGCAGCTTCTCTTTCCACTGAGACTTATTCAGAGCAGAGCGTCCAGCGCTTGTCACGTTTTTCCCCGATCGCTCGGAAAAGCCCTGGAGTCTCGAGTCTGCACTGTCTGCTTCCTCCTGCTTCACGTGTGTCCCTAACCTGCCACAACTGATTGCGTTTCATCTGAGGAAGCATGTATTACCGTTCAGTCAGGCTTTGTGGAGAGGCTAGGGAGTGCAGATTTGCAAAGGGAAAAGACAAACCGATTCACATAAACGTATAAATATATGAATGCTAAGGCTCTAAAAATAGACTTGTTTTTCCTCTGCAAAACCCATTCATCTGAGACATGCTCCTTTCAATGGGGAAATGCTATTTATAGAGGAACTGCTCTCCTCACAGGGGAATGCTTCATATGGGCTACAAATTATTTAATGCATATTTACTCTTTGCTACAATGCATAGCCTAATTAGATTTAATATGTATAAAATGTAGGTTACACGCATGGGTATGCACACACATACACACAATTATATATGCACGCACATGCAAACATATACATTATATACATATATATATACATTTACATTAACAGCATTTAGCAGACGAACAACAGCGCTTTGTAGTCCATGTCTGTTCTTCTATCTGTAGGGCTAAATCCATCAACAGCTGTCATTCTACTAAGATACTTCTGGCTAAGTTACACACAATAATAAACCTTGCCAAACTTGTACATGTATGTATGTATGGATGTATGTATACATACATACATACATGCATTCAGGTCATACACTCAAGCAGTAAACTAAGCTGATTCATACCGTATGAAAGGAATGTGCTTCATGCTGTATATGAAAACATATGACAATGTAAGAAAAGTTGAAGATATGCAGTGTATAAATAACAGTATTTCAGAAGTGGTATGCATGCAGGTATGAAAAACATTTCAAAAACATTAAAAATATGTCATTTAGCATTCTTATTCTACATTAATTTACAACAGTCCCCCCTTGCTGCACATTACAGTATGAATCAGCTCCCAAAAAATGCATCAGAATTAAACAGCGGGGAAACATCCCCCATCAATCCGGGATCCGTGGCAAACTCGCTTCATTGTAACAAGATAACAAGAAATGCTTGAACGTTGCCTGCAGACCTGAACAAAAGTTTGCATTTAGCACCTTCCATTTTTCAAAAGCAACATTACATGCCTTTTGCCTGCCATACGTTTTGCAATCATTTACAAAGCCCAATGTCTGGGTCTTTTGAGTCCGGCAATGCCTTTGGGGTCTGGTGTCCTGGTGCCAGATAAGAACTGATTTGAGGCCAGTTCACCATTCAGAGAGAACTCTGCACATTATGCCTGCAAAGAAATCAGGAAAATGAGCACAATATTCCTGTCATGGAGACAGATGAGGTCCATCTGGTGAAGAAGGAGGATCCAGTATTATCCCATGCCATGAAGTATCCTTATACCCTCAGCGGACATGAGGTTTGCCTGAGAATGGATGCTGGCTATGGTACTACAGAGGAAAGAACCACAGAAGATTGCAAGACCAGAATAAAGGAAGGTCATACAGGATTTTAGCATGATATAAAAATACAGTCGCTTTATACATTTTTAGTACATAAGGGAAAAATAGTCTACTGATTTCTTGTATTAAATAATATCTTGTATTGAATTGTTTCTCTAAAGTCCTCTGAAGTTTGTGTTCCAAAACATCATTCATTTCATCAGTCATTCATGTTTCAACCTGCATTTATTCCTTAGGATTAAAAGTGTTTTTTAGTATATACACTGAATGTCACAAAGTGTGTATGAATGAAGTGACTATTTGTCATTGTAAACACACTCAAGCACCACAACAAAATGTAACCTCTGCATTTATCCCATCACAAGTGCACACGTGGAGCAGGGGACAGCTATCAACAGCGCCCGGGAAGCATTAGTGGGACGGTACCTTGCCCAAGGGTACCTTAGTGATGGACTTGAACCTTCAACCTTCAGGTCCCAAGGGCAATGTCCTAACCACTAGGCCACCACTGCCCACCTGCCGTGGGTCGACAGATCCATCCGGGCTGCAGTGAATGCCCGCACCGCGGCGTACAATGATGGACTAATAACCAAAGACATGTCCCATTACAAGGCGGAGTCCTACAATGTCTGACGCACGGTGAAAGCAGCTAAACGATGGTACCAAGCACGGGTGGAGTCTCATTTCCATCACAACGACTCCCGTCGCGTGTGGCACGGTCTTCGCACGATCACC
>JBBPDA010000034.1:3636113-3665655 GCA_037974385.1 Arnoldichthys spilopterus
CTCTCTCCCGTGTGCTGGTATGCTATAGCAGCCCAGTGGCACAGCAATAAAGCACGTGCCTAGCATACCCAAGGTTGAGAGTTCGAATCCTGACCTAAACATGTTTTTCCCCTTCATTTCGTTCAGCACTTGGGTCCTCTCTCACGTTCACGTGTCGGGTCTCCCCGATACGTTACATTGACACCAAGAAAAATCTGCATGTAACGTTTTTTTGATGCCATTCGAAAGCGCAGGTGGCTGAACACAAGCTCCGAAAGCCCTGTGGACAGTCTGGTTCACAGAGAAAGTGCAGAGAAAGGTTTGATGTTTGATCTGCCCTCACCTCACGCTACAAACGTCAGGAAAATGCTTAATTTAGATGTCCATGTGGACATGGCCTTAAGAGTGCTGTTTTGAGGAAAGTTTTTTGATCCTAATTATGAAAGGTACTTTCTCATACTAAAAGTGTATGGTGATTCCTAGATGTAAATGTTCAGGGTTTGCAGCTGCCATCAACAATCAATTTAAAACAGCAGCCATGTTGAGAAACAGCACTTGGTCGTGAAAACACAAGTTAACCTACAATAACATTCATGCTTTATTAAGCATCCACCAGCTTACATCACTTCACCGTTCCTAATGGTGGTGCGAATTTAAAAAGGAAAAAAATGCCCTTAAAGGTGAGTTTCCTGGTGGGTTTTTCCTCTCCATAGGTGCTTTCATTTACATTTATCTGACACTTTTATCCAAAGCGACTTACAAGACGTGGAGCAGAGTAGTGGGACAGTACCTTGCTCACGGGTACCTCAGTAGTGCCTGAGCCAGGACTTGAACCTGTGACCTTCAGGTCCCTAGCGCAATGTCCTAACCACAAGGCCACCGCTGTCCCTTTCAGACAGGTGATACTTTTTCATAGTTTGGAGAACTGCTAGAGAAACCTCCCCTTTTTTGCATCTGCACTGCAGGAACTGTAAGTTTTGTTTCTTGTATTGGACTGTATGGATGGTGACTTTTGTGGAACTGTGACTCTTAGTCATGTGATCTGTAGTGTGATTCTGACTCCACCCATTTTAGATTTAAGTGTGTATCTTAAATCTGGTTTTGTGCCATGAGGAAGGCCAATATGGCCCATGTGTGTTTAACTTGATTTGACATGCTTTATTAAAGGCTTTTACTATATATACACTTTCGTCCACACAGAGTCCCTTTCTTTTCTTTCTTTTTTTGGAAGTCCATAAAACTGTTCAGAAGTGCCTAAATAGGCCCATGAAATGAGGCAACCTCTGTCAAAGCTGTAAAATGATTGGCCCTTATTTTTCCCAGTGAAACATAATTGTTTCTTTAACTTTTTTGGCAGAACAACATTAATGTAGTTAGAGGTTCAGATTTTTTTGGGAGTAAAACTACACATTTTTGTCCCTGGACATGTAACCTAGAGGGTACTAAACTAACAGTGTTCTGTATAGTCCTGGCCCAATTATGCCTCTTCATAATTTACTCAGTGGAGGCAGGGTTGTTTAGAGACTGTGGTGGAGAAAAGGGAATTGGCAGTGCTTGCGTTAACCCAGCACTGTCAGCTGACTGCAGAGTCGCAGAACAATGTGCTATGGACCTCTGCTGTGCACCCCTGCTGATATAAACACATGCGCTGTGTGAACACATCCCAACAGCTGGTGTTTCCCCACCCCCCTCAACATGGGGTCATTATCACCAATTTGGAGGCGCCGTGCCTCGCCTAAACTTTGTTACATAATGGCATATGATAGCACTTACAGCCTACCTATGTCCTCTCACCTTCAAAGTGCAGATATTAAAAGAAGCTGAGAGTACTTGGAACGAATGTAGGCATTAATTCCTGACAGTGTCAAAACACTATGGTAAAAGACAGTTAATTACAAACAGCAAAAATGCTTAATGATGAGAAGAAATGGGGTTTTAGCAAATTTAGTCTGTCAGTTTAGGCCATAAATATCAAAACATGGTCATCAAACAACTTTATGTAAATGCATAAAGGGCTGAAGGGCTATGAGAGTCTAGTTGTATGTTAGTGCTAAACTAATGGCATTGCAGATAATTATTGTGGCTGTTCTAGATGAAACACATGCACCTGAAGCTTGTTCTGTTTCCTGTTAGGCTGGGAACAGACCTATTTACAGATATAATATTTTTGCATTGTATGTAACATTTCTTGAGTGGCTACTTCAGTAAGGACATCAAGCTCCCATATGTCAGACGCCCATTGGTTTGACTGTTGGCATCACAGTCAGTGACATCTAGATCATTCAAAAAGTTACATTTTTTTGGTATAACTGGCAAGGGCCACTTTTTAGAAGGTTAGACAAAAATAGAGAGAAATCACCTGGAAGAACATCTGTTCTCATTTGCCTAAATACATTTAAACCTGGATTCCCGAAACTGAATGCACTTGAAGGAGACCGTGGTGGCAGCAGAGCCTTTAATTATTTGTGAGTTTATGTACTGCATTAGCACGTTAAAAGAGAAATGTGGGAAGGGCTGTGGATATAATAATTGGTAGCGCATGAGCATAGTTTGTTTAAATACAGTTATTACTAGTTAAATACAGTAACCACAGTTATACACTCATTAACACCCAAAAGCTAAATACTAGAAAACCAGCATACAGAAAGTTATGCTGGTCATTCCTGGACATATGTGCAAAGCCAGATTTAGAAGTAGTAGTTTTTTGTTGTGCTTGAGTTATACACTGATTGACCATAATATTAACACCACTGACAAGTAAAGTGAATAGATTCACTGTCTAGTTGTTTTATTACAATGGCACCTGTCATGGAAGTGGGATATGTTAGGCAGTTTTTGAAGCAGGAAAATGGGTGATTGAGGGCTAAACGACTGAGTCAGAAAAAGCGATCCAAGGAAACTAGTGAATTGGCGACAGGATCATTGGCACCCAAGGGAAGTGAAGGCTAGGCCGTCTGGTCTGAGCCCACAGAAGAGCTACTGTGGTTTAAAATGTGAATGCTGAAAGGGGTCAGAAAACATCACATGCACCACAGTCAGGGAAATTTGAGCAGCATGCAGGGCCAACTCAATATTATGCAATAATATTAATGTTATGGCTGATCAGTTTGTGTTCTGGACGACTAACCAGCTAGTGTGTTCTACTGCAGTGTTTTCCTAATGATGTGTATGAGTGATGGTTTTTCTTGCGAACTTCAGGGTTTGTCACTTGAATTTGTCATAACCATTTAAAACAACAGTCCTGGTGCTGGAGGACATGGAGAAATCATTACAACCACATTGCAGTTCTGCAGACTGTACTTGTGCTTTGCTCTGCTGATATTGCTGTTCGCTCAGTTATGTGAAAGAAAGGTCTAGGGGACTCACAATAGCCAGATTTCATGGGTAGCCAGTGCCATCCCAGCCTCCATCCTGGTGTTGCCACTGTCAGGGATGATGCTGCATATACAATACTTATGTTGCTCATACCTTTGGGCTTTAAGCAGGATTTAAGTAAGGCTCTACTGTAATTAAGGACTTTGTTGAATCCTCTTATTACCAAATATCAGGCACAAAGATGTAAAATTGCATGGGAATGACAGAACACCCAGTGTTTCTCACACTCCATTGTTGATGCAGCATTTTCAGCATAATATATAGCCTCCTAAGCCCAGTGTGAAATGAATAGCTATTATCCACCTGTTTGAGCTCACACTGCCTGTGAGTGTCTGTAAGTGACAGATCTGGCCAATATAAGAGTTATGAGTGAAGATGAACTTGGTTAATTAAGAAACTCATGTGTCTCCATGGAGTTTGCTTCATGAACCAGCTGGAATAAATGGTATCACAATCCCGGGATGAACATAACTGCACATTGGATTGTCGATAACGCAGATGTAATACGCACTTAATTAAGGAATGGCTGCGTATTTTTTGACAGGTGCAATGAGAATATTCTACTAGGAAAAAAACACTGCACCAATTACCTACACAGAAATAACGCATTTCAGTTAGAATATGCGTTCTGTGTACTGTAGGTAGTAAAATTCAATGGTTCCCAAATGTTTACATTACATTGCATACCTTGATTAAACTGCCTGCCCCTAACCCCTTTCTTACACCCACACGTGCACACAAGTGTCATGATGCTTTAGATACATAGCCTTATCAGTGTGTATTTATATACACAGATCAGCCATAACATTAACACATTGACAGGTAAAGTGAATAGCATTCAGTCTCTAGTTATTTCATTTCAATTGCATCTATATTATGCAGCATGTGAACAGTCAGTTCTTGAAGTCGATGCAGGGGAAGAAGGAAATATTAGTGAGCTTAAGGATCTGAGCCACTTGTATAGGGTAGACAACTGAGTCAGAGCATCTCTTCAAAACGGTAAGTCCTGTGGAGTGCTCAATATGCAATATTTAGTACATACCAAAAGTGATTGGAAACCTGTGAATTGGCAACAGGCTCACTGTGGCATGAGGGGATATGATGTGTATATAGCTAATGGGTGTGTGTATATCTCACATAAATATATATATGATATTAAATGAATGTACAGGACTGTAAGTACAGACAGACAGACCACTCTAATCACAGCAGCCTACAAACTCCTGACTCACTACAACTGCAAAGTAAACCATGTCTTTAAAAAGGGATACTAACTCAAATACACAAGGACAAGAACCACACATGCCTTAGTATCTGTTAGTGAAAGATGCTTGTTTCATTCTCACACAAAACAGCACATGATATATTAATGAATAATCTCTACTGTCATTCAATGCCCTTGAGCATGCAATGCACAGAAGGTGCTGTGGAATGAGACTTTTTTTTCCCATCACAGCCTTTCGTAAACATAATGATAAATAAAGAGCAAAATGCCAAACTATTCGATCACGTCATGATTTTTGAAAAGGCCCTACATCATTTAGAAAAGTCCTGTTGTGAAAACATGTCCTACACCTGCTTCATCCACAAACATTCTGTAATAAGAAATCTTTTTTACCTAATTTTTTACCTTTTTTTAGATTTGCCACATAATGTTTAGCAGGTAATGATGAGTGGTTGTAGCTAATTGGAGTATAGACAAGTCTATTAACTTTTCATATCCTTACAAAATAAATACCATTTGAAGTAAATTATGCATGCTGAATGTAGATATGCAGCTTGCACACAGTTTGCTCATTAGGTTGAGTGAGTTTTTTTGACATTTTTAAAATTGTTTAATTTCCAAACTGTTGTTGCAAAATAACATGTATATTTTTTTATTTTATCAAACCAGACCAACAGGCAACATCTCTGCAGCAATATTGTGCCAAACCATACAAAATAAATAATGTATATAATATGTATTATTGTTGATAACTCCAATCAAGTCCTGAGGTGCCTGCGACCTCCTTCTGGACATTCAGCAACCAAAGCATGTTCCTTTGGCAGAGGTTAAGTGAAAACGAGACAATGAATGGGTGAGACCTTTGGCAACTACTATCACAAGCAACACTCTTAAAGAAGCTGACCTTTAGCACTGACAGAAGGGTCGGCTCTCTGCTCATACGTTGACTTCTATGACCTTCCGAATGTCATCTACAACCTCATGCCTTCAGTGGTGCAGGACAACCTTCCTGCTCAGCCTGCTCTCTCTACATTGCTGCAATTTCTCCTGAAGTCATGTTGTTTTCGTGATTAAAATGTTCATTGGCATTCACGCAGATTCACAGAGATCCCAGTTACATAGCCTACACACAGCTACTCCATCACATTCAACAGAGCGGATGTCTTTCATGTGCGCAAGTGGTGAAGCAAACCAGAAAACCATTTACTGTATCAGGCTCTCTATCTTAAAAAATTACAAAGGAAAAAGCCATGCTGCTTATCTAGAATATTGAAGGAGAATTACAATTTCTCTAATCCTTTCTTGTCTGTCAGTCTTCCAAGATTAGTGTTTATGCCTTTAGTGTGCTAATAACGATGGCGTACCCTCAAGCCAAAGGTACTAGGCTCATAAAATCAATGAGGATAGATCCATACTGCACAAACTGAATGTCTGAAGGACATTTTTCTTCAATAACACACTCTAATAATACTGAATATGATCATACATTAATTGATGTATAACCCTCCTCCCATACATTATATTGGCAATTTATCTCTGTTGAGCAGTAAAAGGAGTTTTATATGATGTCAGGTAGCCTTTATTAAATGCTGTTCCCATGCTCCACCTCTCAGCTGCGGATTTTAGACAGTGTTAAATGAATACTTTTATTTTCTCCTAAAACTGGAGCAAACCTGTGCTTACAGTGCTCTTACATTTATGATCGTACATTTGTATGATAGATTGAAAATGATAACTGGGGCATCAGTACATGTGTGGAAGTGGAAACACTATTAGCAAAACACATCAGTTTCTCCTTCCACCTCTGGCATAAGATCTGAACATTTTTCATGACTTTAACATTATAAATGTGCTGTATGAGTCGTCATAAATGTCAAATGTGTAGTCAGTGAAATGCTGAAATTATCTGTGTTTCTGTGCTTTGTAATGAGCAGCAAAACCAGAACAAGAAGTGCTCAGCTCTGCTGCAGCTGCATACTTTGCCCATAGCCATGGTTGAGGTTTCCCGCAAAGACAAAAGCAGACATGTCTTATCCTAAATCATGCTGAGAAGCCTCACTGTTACATAGCCCTTAGGTGCACACAACAGAAATTATTTACTTTTACTTAGACATATTTGAAAAACTGCTCTACAGAAAATTCATTGTTTAATATTTGCCTTTTATTGTACTTTTGATCCTTGTACTTGGCCACGGATCCTAAATTCTGTTTAGGCAGACACCACACACAAAAGCTATGAAGATAAGCTGCAATTGCAATAAATGGGTCGGTTGAAATGAGGACCAATGCTGTCTACTCAAAAACAATCTTTTTCTTCTTCTAGAGAAACTATTTTTTAAATTGCTCTTTTGTTCTATATGGCTTGTGACTACCCCCTCTTTATCTGTGGTTCACAAAACCACCTTGGATTTAAGACAACCTTCCATACATTCTCCTGCGTGTCATGAAAAATTAGCAACAACTGCTCAACAAAAGTTCCCATAAATGTTCCAATAAAAAGACCAGGGCCTTCAGAAGAGCGAGACTTCAAATCCCACTTTCTCCTCAATTCCCATCCATGTGTGCAAACACATGCCATGATTTTAGCCCAACAAGATAATCTTTCAATGTGCTGAATCAAGAGGGCTGTACAGATGGTGTAGGAGACTATGATCCTTTTAAGCAAGAATGACTTGAAAGTTCTCAAACTTCAAAGCTATAGTTCTGCTTTCCCAAAACATGAACGCTCAGACATTCCACTTTCAAACTTCTCTTCTGAGGGCTCCCCTCCAGCTTGTTCCTCACATCATGTGGACCGGGTGAGACAGAGCCAGTCAAGGAGGGGTACTCATCTTCATGATGAAACCCGCCTTGACCTACGTCTTCAATCTTACAAAAGGAAGAGATCAAAGAAACATGTCAATCATTGCAACTCTTATAAACTCTGATATTGCATTCAAAAATGTGAGTGGGGTTCACGTACCAAAATTCTGCAAAGTGGGCTGTCTTTTGAAACACATGGCCAGCCCCAAGGGACAACATCCTAGAAATTGTCTTACATATCTAACAGTAGATTTTAGATTTTCACATTTTCTGTACAACGTACAGTATTTTATATATGCACTATTTTTACTGTATGGAACAAGATATTGGTTTGCATCTTAAGGAACACCAAAGCCAATAAGACACAGGTAAAATATTGCACTTGGTTAAAACTCAAAACTTTAATTTATATACACAAATTCAGTATTTCTGACAAATCAGATGATCATCACAAATTATATATATGTGACTTGTTATAATTTTAGGTACTAAGTTATCTGTCTGAGATGAAGTACTCGTAAAATCCACTTCCATACTTTTCCTAATTTTTTTCTTCCCATTTCTTTCTTAAAGCACATTTCAGGAAAAGTTGGGATATTTTGTTTTTGCATAGATTTTACAACATACATTAATTATCTTTTTGTTTTCAAAATGGTTTCAGAGTTCATTTCTTGATGCTATAGCAGACTGTGCTAACCTATAGTTTCCTTAAGTACTCCCAAACCAGTGTTTCTCTTTTGATGTCTTCGGAGGATTCAAAGATTAGAACATTCATTAATAGTTTCTAGCCATAGGTCTACAAAGATTGATATTTATTTTGTCTTTCATAATATTCTGCACTGTAAATAATGATAGAGCTGAATTTTTGCAGTCATGCATTGAGAGATGGTGGCAGTCTCAAGAAGTTTTAGATTTCTCGATTGACAAAGTGGTGAGCCACACACTGTGGTAGATGATCATTTTATACCCAATTACGATACATTTTCCAACTCACCTGCTTATTGTGGAGGGTTAGAAAACAGTGTACCCTCATATAAATATTTTATAGACCTTTCACTCCTTTTTTGCTTCTGTTCCTGCTTTCTTTGAGTGTGTTGCAGACAACAGATTTTGTTAATATGTACATAATACAATCAATTTGGTCAGCCAAACCATTAACAGTTATTACTTTGTAATTTTGTCAGTTAAGTAGATGATAAACATATTGCAGATTTTTTTTTAATTGTGTTTTACAAAATGTCCCATAAATAATGTGGCATACCACTGCTATGCAAACCTCTAAAGTCAATCTTAATTTAACTCACTTTCTTTTCTAAAAGAACATTCAAAATGTACTTCGCTATAAAAAACACTGAGCTATTAAATTAGATATTAGGCTTGGACTATCTGGCCTGTAGTCCTGCACATTAAGACACTTTCACACTACCCTTATTGCCTTTTAGAGTTCCACAGGGACCCATAACATTATAAGACTTTACATCAGCATTTTCACAGGATGCCATTGAGTTTGTCCACATCCTAATGCTGTGGGTGATAATCTTTAAAAGTCTGATTTTCTTCTGCTTTAGAAGTGCTGCAAGTATGAGATGGTCATTTAAAGATTTGTTTTTCTTTGGATTTCCACCTGCAGCTTTAACCTGTTATGGGTTTTTCAACCTTTTAATCACTGGGGCCTGGGCACACATTATCTGTGTTCATCTAACAATAACATGTTAAAAGAGATGGCAACATCTGGGCTCAGTTTCCAGTCAAAGGGCATTTTAAGCCCAGTGTGATAAATGATATTTCTGAACGCATTTTCTTTTCTAACAGTCGAAAGATACTTTAATCTGTTTACACAGCCCTTTGTATTTAAAAGGGTGCAGACTAGGCTAATCTCCATTGACTGTGTAATATAGTCAATCACCAGGCTTGATCCATGTCTAAGAGTCAGACCCAGGGAGTTTTATGAGCTGTGAATAAGCTCCAGCTTTCATCCCTGTATGTACTCTAGTTCAGAGGTTCAGAAATCCAGTCCTGGTGGCCCACTGCCCTGCATAGTTTCATGTTTTCTCAGCTCTCTCGGATTCAGCTCACGAGTTAATTATCAAGTTCTTCAAGCTCTGAATCAACTGCATTAGGGCAGGGAAAACAAAAAACTGTACACCAAGGTGAAGACTGGGTGTGAGAATTTCACTGAACCAGAAAAAACATTAACACCTTAATTAACACAGTAAAACAAACCATCCAGGCTCAGTTTAACAAAAATATAGACTGAAAAGATCATTTGAACTATTTGACTCCTCAAATTCATTCTTTGATAAACACATTTTTGGCCTTTCAAGTGGCACAGCTGTCTAAGCGTTGGTCCTTTCATCAGAAGATTAATATACTTGGTGATGACACAGCCAGGCTTTGCTTTCTCTGGGTGGGTAGGAAGTCCCACCTTACTAACTGCCACTGTCTTGTTTTGCACTGACTTGTTCTGTATCTGTCTGTCTTTGTTCTGTATCTGTCTGTCTTTGTGCTGTCTTGCACTGTCCTGCAACGTTTGCACATCCTTGCACACAATGCACTTTATGTTGTTAGTTGTGTAGTGTTTGTGGTCCTGTGTTTCATGTAGCACCGTGGTCCTGGAGGAACATTGTTTCGTTTCACTGTGTACTGTGTACAAGCCTACTTGACTTGACTTGACCTTCTCCAACAGACAATCATTTTGGTGCATTTTCCTGTATTAGAAAGGAAATAAAACCAATTTCATTGGGCAGTTTCTGAATTCCATCAGTAAACATTTGAAATGGATGATTAAATAATGCAGATTTGGAACTTTGTCCATTATAGATCAGTTTTACCTGGTTTTCTGCACAGAATATTCAAGTAACACTGGTTTGGTAGTCTCCACATTAAACAGGCTAATTGGAAGCAGGTGAGGTATCATGACTGTGTATAAAAGTAGCATCCATCAAAGTCTCAGTCTTTGCAGGCAAGGATGGGTCATAGCTCCCCCATTGTGCCAAACTTAATGGGAGAACTATTAGTCAGTTCAAGAGGAATGTTTCTCATTGCAAGATTGAAGAAAAATTAGGTCTTTGAGCATTTACAGGGCATAACAAAGGATTCAGACATCTCGCTATATAAAGGACAAGGTCAGAAACCACTGCTAAATGTCCTTGACCTTCAAACCTTCAGACAGCACTGTCTAAGAAGCCATCATGGTACTGTGAGTAATATAGCCACCTTGGCTTAGGAGTATTTCGGAAAACCATTGCTAAACTGGAAAACCATGACACAATCTGTCATTACCTCAAGAAATGCAACTTGAAACTGTATTATGGAAGGTGGAAGCCATACATCTACTCTGTACAGAAATGCAGGTAGGTTCTCTGGACCTGAGCTCATTTCAGACAAACCTAAAGACTGGGGAACTATGTGCTGTGATCATATGAGTGCACTTTTCAGCTTGTTTTTGGAAAAAAATGGATGTTGAGTTCTGTGCCAATGTCACGATCGGGGAGGGTTTTTGGCAGCAAACACAGGCAGGACTTGATTTTCACAGGTTTATTCACGAACAGAACTCAGGAATAAGACCAGGCTAAGGCAGGGTACACATGATGACTAAGACAGCGACAACAACAAAGACCGACCCGGAAGTATGGCACACGGGGACATTTAAAGGCATAGATAATGACCCATGATTGCTCATGATTTATCATTACCATTGATTGATATTGTCAATATGGAATTTAATATAAACTGATAAATACTTTTCAGCTTACTCACAATATTGGTTGATTCTTAGTAGCACTTGGATGAGGATTAAGATCAAAACCAGACTTAGGGTTTCAGGGTTAGGGCCAGGGTAAATATTATGATTAGGGTTATAAAATAAGAAAAGTGAATATTTTAGTTAGTTAATATGTGTTATTTTATGGAGTTTAATGTAAAATAAGCATCTACAACTTATCTACAGGAGGTTAATGAAATAGTGTTATCGCATACTCGTACCTCCCTGTCTGTCATGTATTTATTTCTAAATTAAGTTTCAGTTTAAACTTTATTTCTCTAGTTCATTTCCAGTTCGGTATTTCACAGGAGCATATCAAGCTATTAATTAACATGCACTGAAGTTGGCATTTTGCAAGTAAAATTCCAGATTATCCTGTAGAGTTTCTGAACTGGACATGGGCCTGCTATATACAAACAAATTCTGTTCTTTTAGTATATCAAATGGCCAAACGCCCACAAAGACCTGGCTAAGTGTTATTTACTGCTGTCAATCAAGATTTTTTTCCTGATGCTTATGGCGATTTTTGGCCATATGGAGAATGTTCCACATTGAACTTGTGCCACTTTCAGATATCCTTGAAAAATTCATGACAGGTGGATCCTAAGCTAGCTAGAATCCATATAACTTCTTACACAAACACACACACACACACACTTCTTCCTTCTCTCATCATTACAGCCATCTTCTTTACACAAGAAGACATGATGTTACTTGGCTATTGAATTTCCCATCTGAGCTAATCCTTTTCATGTAAACTCTTTTTAGGTAAAGGCTGGTTTGCAACCCATAAATGCTGTTCTTAGTGCATTAAAATGTTTACATATTCTCAGAATCAACCTCTCTTTTGTGTCAAGACATTTGATGAAACAGTGCAGTGATAAGGACTGGTCTAACAGAGATATGACTCATGCAAATGATTCATGCAAATTGAATAAAGTGCTATAATGCTTATTTTTCTGAATGCATTAGCTGAACTACAGTCATATGAAAGTACACCCTATGCAAACTGTTGATTTTTTTCAACATTTTTTAACAAAAACAGATTATCATATTTAATTACGTACAGTCAAAAGTAATATATGTGAACAAGGAAAAGTAGATTTTTAATTGTTTATTCAACAAAATATTAACAAATGTAATATTTTTCTGTGTAGAAATTTGGTGTTGACACTTTAGTAGAAATAACCTGTGGGCGTTTTGCATAATTCTCCACATTTTGAACATTCTTTCATGCAACTCCTTCAGTTGAATTCAAGAAATTTGGCAATTTTCTTGCATGTACTGCTCTTTACAAATCCCACACCACATTTTATGGAGTTTAAAAAATCCTACTTTTACTTTTTGAGCCATTTCTTGGTGGATTTGCTACTGTGTTTAGGGTTAAAAGGTTTATCTCTTGTTCAACTTTACCTTTTGGAAAAATGGCCTCACATTATATGCAAGCACTGCTTGATATGATAGAGAAATTAGAGCTGAATCAATGTCTACAAGTTGCCCAGTCCCGGAGGCAACAAAGCAACCCCAAACCATAACATTTCCACCACCATGCTTCACACTGAAAAGTCTACTTTGGTCTATGCAACATGTGTACTACACGATGGCAAACCAACTTTATTTACATTATTCTGAATTGCCTGGCCTGGTCTGTCTATATGTTTTTTGACAAAGTGTAGTCTGTCTGTAATGTTTTTTTTTTTATCTGGAAAACAAACCTGGCAGGCCTCCCATGCAAGTTAATTTTGTCCAAACCTTTTCTGATCATAGTCATAGCACAGTTGTCTGTAATGCACACCACTTGTAGATGTTTTTCCTTACGGTGTAATGATCTGTTTCAAAAAATCTTTTTTTGAAGGCCTTAGAGAGTTTGTTAGATCTTGGCATGATGACACCACACACCTCAACAGCAAAGAGAACATCAGACCCTAGATGACAAGTTTACATAAAACCACCTGCAGGAGGTTCTAATCAATGACATCTAATCTGGAACACACAACTCTAATGTCATGGACTTTAAAAGTGTGATAAATGTAAAAGTGCATTTTTAATGTGATTTCTTTTTTTTATATAAATTATGAAAATTAATACAAAATTTCAGTGTTGTGTGTCATTTATTGGAGATTTGGTCATTTGTAGGCTCTGTATCAAAGAGGGTGAATGATTTGCTTGTTCAAATATGTTGAAAAATTCAACAATTTCCATGAGATATACATCTCCATTTCTCAGATATACATTGTATGTGTATGTGGCAGTATCAGCAGACTTTTTAGGTGTCAAAATTCTTACATTAGTCCCTTTTGTGGTGGAGTTTGGCCCTATGCTCGGTTGATTGGTCTTTTTCTCAAAAACCATCTACAGCTTCATGTGTTTCCAACAAGATGGCTCTGTTAATACTGCAGTTTATCATTTGGACACAAGTGAATGCCGGATGCATCCTGCACTTCAGGGTTTTATGGCAACTCACACTCCTTAGAGGTTTGTTTCTGAATAGTTTCTTAGTAGAAGGAGAGGAGCAGCTTTAGACTGCGATATACAAAGCAATACAGTATGTCGAAAACATCTTAATCTTAAATCTCTTGTGTCGACTTTTTGCAAGAGGCCCTTGATGTTTACCAATGAGATCCTGTCGAGTTCGCACGTGCATCGATAAAGCACTGAGTATCTCCCAAGGCCTTGAGCTAAAGGAGGGATTGGAGGAATTTAAATATTCAGCTCATGGAAACCAGACTCCAGAAAATCAATTTCTTCTCCCCTTTCATGTTGGAGATCTTTGCAGATCCAACACATGGAGGCCCAAATTAAGGTTGAAATGGAGTGCATTCACACAGCTCCTGGGGAATCGGAGACCGGGTCGCTCGAGAACGTGTGACCTAGTGTCACACTCCAATTAGCTAGGTTTGAATTATGAAGCCATTTCAGCACATGCAAGAGACAATACTGTCCTACATGAGGGCTGTTTAGGAAATATTTCAGAGTTTTTTCTACACAAACACAAATGAAAGACGTACGTATTCTCATGCGAAGCACACGTCCACTGTAGTGAATTCTCATGCACGAATACATGAAATTCTCATGCAGACACATGTGAAACACACACTTACACACACACACTGAACACTCATGCGCACCTACATGAAATGCTCATACTGACACATGTGAAACACACACTTACACACACACACTGAACACTCCCGCGCACATACATGAAATGCTCATACTGACACATGTGAAAGACACACACATGAAATGCTCACTGGTATTTGTCAGTATGATGCACTTTGTCTTTGGCACAGATAACTCCGAGTCTATTTTCCCCCAAAACAAGCTGAAATGTGGATTCACCTCTCCACAGCGCGTTTGTACTCTGAGGAGAACTCAGAAGGCCCAGAGAACTTTTCTGCATAATATTGAGATATAACTTTGCATGTTTCAGGTTGCATTTCTCAGTACAGCAGCAGACTGTGTTAAGTGACAAAGGTTTTCCAAAGTTTTCTCGAGTCTGTGTGGTTACATTTATCACAGTAGTATGACGGTTTTTTATGCAGTCTCTTTCCAGGGTTCATATGTATTCAACTGTGGTTTTCTGGCTTTAAGATTACTCCAGATTCCCTGAATTTTTTACAATATTATGTACTGTAGATAGTGAAAGATCAACATTCTTCCTAATCTTGTGTTGAGAAATTTTCTTTTTGAACTCACTCACAATTTTCTTATAAAAATCTGGCACAATGTAGCAAGACACAACCCATTTTTGCTTTCACAGAATGAGCCTTTGGTAAAGCATTTTACAACCAATAATGATCCGCTCGCCTGTTACCAGCTCACCTGTCTGTCGTGAAATGTTTCAAAATGGTTTAACTTATATGTTGCAGGCATCAAATTCTAAATTTGTTCAGCAACAACATTTCAAGTTATTTATTTGTATTTTTGCCAGGGAATTTAATGTGATATTAAAACTCATTGTACTCCACTATGCCCAAAGGCATGTTGCCACAAACAAGAGAGAGTAATTAAATGACCAGCAAAACAAAGGGTTTGGCTTGAGGAAGTGCCCAATATTGGGTCCTTATCACAAGGACATAATTCAAAAAATATGCTGTGTGCACTGGGCCCTTGTCATTAACAGCAGTTGTGATACTTAAATGCTGAATGTGTTTGGGTTCTGGCTGCTAAATGATGTAAATGTAAATGTAAACTGCAGCAGTGCATTTAATGTACTTACATGCAGAGTGGGTGGAAGCCCTGGAAAAGCCAACGGCAAGGCATCAAAACTTGATAACTGCATTCATCTGAGATAAAAAAGGATGAAATGCGTTAAGTTTTAAAAGACGACCTTCACATCAAGATCCCCCTCCCCAAACAACAGAGTCTTCTTTTTTTTCTCTTTCAACAATTCAGCACCTTCAAAACAGTTTTTCATCCGCTCCCACACCCCCACACCCAACCCACCCACTGCTTTTTTTGCACTGTTAGAGAGTGATGAAGAAAAAACAAGATCTAACCCTTAGATTACCCCACAGAAATCATTCACAATTTTCTTTTTGTTCCCTTTATTCAGTTCAGAGACAAGTTTAATGTCATTGAGGCTTACTCATAATTTTGGTGCCAGTTCTCAGAAAGGGAGTGTGTAATGTGCCTATAATATAAGCCAAATTAAAGGGGACATTTCCTGTATCTCCTTATCAACGATACCTGAGATACATCCCACTCCTGTCATTTTAAAGCATGTGGAATTTCTAAAGGTCCATAAATCTATAGAAAAAAATTATCAAAATCTCTGGGATCAATCAACATTGGTGGATCAGTCAAGATAGGGGATTGACAGACACTTGTGTTGGGCCTTACTGGGACTGAAACAACAGTGACTTTGTTTTATTCAGCTGTGTCTACTTGTACCTCTTCAATTTTTACGTGAAATGAATCCCCATATGCATGGGAAATAGGTTTATGACTGTCAGTTCCTCTTGGACATCAACAGCAAGGTAAGAGAGGCCCTATGGATACCATGGCCTTCTAAGGAACTGCGCCAGTAAGGAAGCATTAAAAACAGTGTGACAGGACACGGCAGGGCAAGCATGGAAAAGGCACAGACCAGCAGTTCCCACTGTAATGCTAGACAATATTCATTTACTGGGCAATAAAATGGACCACATCAAACTTTTAAGCTTTTCACTGCGTAAGATACGTAAGAGACTGTTGTATTTCTGTGTTCCCTAAAACTTGTCTGAATGAAGCGTTACAGACACCATGATCCAGTTAGATGGGCTAACACTACACAGAGCAGTTAGATCTGGTAAACTACAGGCAGTCAGTGTGTAGTAACCAAATGGAATTGTTTCGACCAGATCGTCCACTGCATTGGGACACTAGAAACTGCTCAGCTCACCTACAGCCACATTCCACTATCACTGGGGTTTCCATTAGCATCCATTAGTAGGACCTCCTGCTCATCTGACTTTAGACTAGTTTAACTACCACCGAACAACTCCACATGCTTCATATGCTGCCCACCCTTAACCACAAAAGTTACAGACCTTAACTAATGCCACACTTAAAAACCTTTAGAGTTTTTTGTCTTTTTTTTATTTTTTTTAATTTGTTATTTCTATCCAGTGTCAACCAGAAGATTATAGGTGTGTTGGTTCTTCCCCAAAATTTCTTAGGGAGTTTTTCTTTGCCTCAATTGCTCTGGATTGCTCATTAGGTAATCGGGAAGCTGCTTAGTGACCTCGTCAGCTATAAAAAGAGCTATATAAATAAAAGTTGAAGTGAGTTGAGTCTATTTACCCATGACCAGCTCTAGTCAGTTCTTCGAGCATGAGAAATTTGCAACTAAGGAAAAAGCACTGGACTTATTTTACACTAATATAAGACAGGGGAAGCCATGGCCTTATGGTTAGAGAAGCATGCTTGTGAGTTCATGTTCAAGTTTTATTGTCATATACAGGTAACAATGAAACATTATTACCAGCAATGAAATTCTTGGACTCAGAGACTCCTCAAATATTGCTGACCGAAGGGTTGCTGCTTCAACTCCCTAAACCAGCAGGAACACCCATGGCTGAAGTGTCCTTGAGCAAGGCTTCTAATGCCCAACTGCTCCCTAGGCACTGTGACTGTGGCTGCCTTCTGCTCCGAGTGTATATGCTCACCTCACTGCTCCTGATGGGTAAAATGCAGAGAAACATTTCCCCATGGGGGGATTAAAAAGAGGATTAAAAAATTCCCTTCACACAGGCAATTCTGACATAACTGTTAAATGTCATAAGTGTCAGCGCCTGCAAACCGACCACAGGTGAAACCGGCATAACCGGTTAAACTGGTGAATTGAAAAGTCAGTGTGGCCACAGAATGAGATCCTCATAATGCAGATCTGTGTTACAAAATGCTGCCACATACAACAGCAATTACTTGAAGGGATACACAAAGTCTGTCAATACATTACATTAGCAAGTGTATCAAGGACATGATTGCTGTGAAAACTACCAAGACACGTGCCAGCCAGAAATCCTGACTGACTAGGAAAATCTAGTTTTAGATTAAGATACTGCAGTATAAAGACTGGGGAAAAAATCTGTCCCAAGGTATGCCAGGGTCAAAGGTCCCTCAGAAGTGGAAGTATGGGCAGAATCTCAGCAGTCACCTTACAGGCAAAAAGGATGCACAACACTTTTTTTTTACATACATTTTAAAGTGCATGATAAAATCACCAAAAAGAAATCTTGAACTTTATCTTTTGATGACATAACCAAAGCTTAAATTGTTGTGCCCTTCGTGAGCCTCCAGAACCTGCTTGCTGTCCTTATGCCAGGCTTTCTACTTTACTTTTATACTTTAAAGAAGTTGCATTCTGAAGTGTTAGGCTTAGGCTCAGACAGACATAAAGGTAATCTTACCGCTTGATGTGACCTGCACGCTAAAATCACTGCACAGTTTAGAACCTTGCCTTTCATCTGCCCTTTTAAGTGAATGATTTTTTTTTAAGTGAGTGAATATTTTTTCATGATGAACACACCACAGCACACAGTGCACAACGAAATATGACAGTTGCATTTAACCCATCCGTGTAGGAGCAGTGGACAACTGATGTGGGCAGCACCTGGGTAGCATCGCTTGGGGACACTACCTTGCTCACAGCTACCTCAATGATACTTCAGACATACAGTCTGGGATTTGAACCATTGACCTTTACGTCACACATGCAGCTCCCTAACTGTTAGACCACCATTGCCTCAGAGAAGGGAGTCGGGTGAGAAACAAACATTGTACACCTAAACAATATACTTAAAAGCTCAGGTAAGCGAGTTTGGAACAGTTCAAACTGTCCTTTTTTCATTCAGTCATTTATTTGAAAGTCATTAGTAGCAAGTAAAAAACATTTTCTTATACATTTGATGACTGCACCAAACAACACTGGTACGTTGGCAGTTTAGGAGGTATAAGGTTCTAGTTTAAGAGACTATACTTCAGTGGGGTTTTACACAGCTTGCAGTGATATAATGCACTTTGGGCTTTGTGCCTAGTAGAACAGCTGTTTTCTGAACTCTTGGGTATCAGCAGCTATTTTTCTACCACTGTCTTTTAAACATTGAGCTCCACTAGTGGACTCCTGCCCATAGTACCCACTAATGCATTTATTAGCCAGCTAGTTGATTTAGTCCCTAAACTGCACACTCATGGACATGAGTGCTTGTACATTTAGAATAAATTTAAAAATATGTCACATTTGTGTGCACAACAAAACTGTGGAACAGACCGATGTTTTCAATTCTACGCCATGTTATTTTCCTTTTTCCTAGTTCTTCTCCTCTTAGTTCCTCAGTTTCCTAGTTATTGTTTTTATCCTCACATCTTTGTTCTTAGGGTTTCTCTAGTTCTTCTAGTTTATTGTTGTTGGCTGTTTGTTGGATGATTCTTTGTGCCTGTTCTCTGACCTGTGCCATGGACTGTGATTATGATTAGAGGAAGTGCCCCCAGAATGAAAAGATTTGCACTTATAGGGGTGCTTGAACATTTGTGAACCCTATAAATTTTCTGTTTCTGCATGAACGTGACCTAAAACATCATTAGATTTTCACACGTCCTAAAGTAGATAAAGAGAACCCAATCAAACAAAAATATTATTCTTGGCATTTACTTATTGAGGAAAATCACACAGTATTGCATACTGGTGAGTGAGAGTGGCAAAAGTAAGTGAACCTTTGCTTTCAGTATCTGGTGTTACCCACTCATGAATAACTACAGGTAAATGTTTCCGGAAAGTGTTAATCAGTCCTGCACGTCAGTGTTGAGGAATTTTAGCACATTCTTCTGTACAGCTGAAATGCGTTCTGGAATGTTGATTTTAGATCCAGCATTCTGTGTCTATGAAAACACGTTGTTGCAGCCCGTGCAGAATGTGGTCTGGCATTGTCCTGCTGAAATAAGCATGTATGTCCCAGGATGTCCCTAATGGCAACATATGTCTCTCTAAAATCCTAATATATGCCTCAGAATCAATAGTATCTTCACATACATGCAACTCACCCATGGCACTAATGCACCCCCATACCAACGTTAATGTGGGCTTTGCACCTTTCATTGATCTGAATTGATGTTTTCATATTTGGCATGGACAACTTGATGCCCATTTCCTTCTAAAGGAAATCTGAAGGAATCTGAAATGTGGACTCTTCTGATGATACCACATGGTTCCACAGTCTTTCTATCCATTCAAGATGAGCTAGGGCCCAACAAACCTCCACAGCGTTTCTGCATAGAGTTAATTAATGGCTTTCTCCTCTCCTAATACAGTTTCAAGTTGCATTTCTTGATACAGCGGCAGACTGTGTTACTATGTTATGTACTGTAGATGGTGAAAGACCTACATTCCCTGCAATCTTGCATCAAGACATTTTCCTTTTGAACTGACTAACAATTCTGGCACAAAAGGGGTGAGCCAACTTTGCTTACAAAGACTGAGCATCTGATGGATGCTGCTTTTATACCCAATCATGATGCCTCACCTGCTACCAGTTAGCCTGCTTAATGTGGAATCTTCCAAACCAGTGTTACTTGAATATTCTGTGCACTTTCTAATCTTTAAGTTGAGTGTAGTATAGGCATTAGAATCTAAATTTGTGTTTATTTAGGAAATGCAATTTGGTAAAACTATTGAAAATATTTTATTTTTATTTTTGTCTATTAAATAAAGGTTCGTGTAAATGATCATATAGCATTTTTGTTTTATCGCATTTTGGAAAATAACCCAACTCTTCTTAAAATGAGCTTTTTAGACTGGTAGGCAAATGCTGTGAAGCAGGTGATTCTGGTTTAGGAAACTATACTTTGTTTTATATATTAATTGTTTTTACACAGTGTGCAGTGGAATAATGAACTTTGGGCTTTGTGTTTAGCAGAAAGTCTGTTTTCTGACCTTTCCTCTTGGGTATAAACTGCTGTTTTTCTACTACTGTTTTTTATGCATTGACCTCAACTAGTTGACTGTTGCTCATAGTGCCCACTAGTGAATTCATTAGTCAACTACCTGATGCAACTCCTAAACCACACATTCATGGTCATGGGTGCACTTTGGATAAATTCAGAAATATGTCATATTAGTGTGCACAGCAAAACCACAAAATTCAGTTGTGGACTTTGGGATGGACCAGTGTTTTCACTTCTAAGCCATGTTATTTTCCTGTTTTTTAATCCTGCTCCTCTCAGCTCCTCAGTTATTGTTTTTCTCCTCTTGTCTTCGTTCCTTGGGTTTCTCAAGTTTTTCTGATTTATTGTTGTTGGCTGGGGATGATATTGTCTGCCTGTTCTCTGACCCCTGATGAATTGTGATAATGATTAGAGGAAATGACCCCAAGACTCACACTTACATACCAACCACCTTCATCACCAGTTTGTAATAACAGCCATATTGTAACACGTAGGCAAATATAAGAACTAATAGCCATTTAACAGTCTTATGAAGTGGCAGCTACATTTTGGTGTATAATAAAAAGTGGGCATCTGAGGCCTATTGGTTAGGACCTTGCCCTGATCAGAAAGTCCGAACTTAGGTACCACTGACGTTCACTTGAGCAAGGTACTGTCCCGCTACACTGCTTCCTGGGTGCTGTTGATAGCTGCCTGCTCCTCCACGTGTCCATGTGTGATGGGTTAAATGCAGAGATCACATTTCACAAAATGTGCATTATAAAAAATGTTGTAAGAGCTTATGCAACAACTTATTATAACAACTGGCTTCTCACTGGAAAGGAATAAAACTCTCATAGTGATTCCAGTGTTAATGAATGGAAATGAAAGCATGTACTCTCTTCCAGATTTCCAGGCTCTCTTATAGTGCTGCAAACTAGTTTGAAGCCCTTTTTTTACTCCATTCTACACAACACTGTGATTTCACTAAGTTATTTCCGGAAGAAGGGGATTTGACATCCTCCTTTATGTATTGGATAGCATTGATCTCCACCTTCTGCAGTGGCAGACGTAGGTAGAGCCGTTTGATGAGGCGCGCTCTTTGAAGAATGGAACACTTAAGACCCGCCGTTATCTCCGCTAATCTCCTGCTTCTGTAATGACTGCCAGCCACCCAAACCAGACAACGGCACAGGGTCACCTTCCCACCGTACATCACACACAGCTGCCACTATTATGTGGGTCTGAGGGTGTTACTGTGTATAGAGTGTGTGTGCATGTGCATGCGTGTGTGCGCGTGCATGCATGCAAGCATGTGTGCGTGCACGTGTATTTGTGTGTGTGTCAATGTCTTGTAACTGTTTCAGCACCTTGTTGTTATCCCTGGATGATCACGGTGATTAAACATGTTGCATGTAAACATCGGGACAGTCATAAACACCTAAACAGCCTTTAGCCCAGAAAAGATTGCTGCCTTTAGAAGAGTAATGACTTATTTGTTTCTTTCTTTTGAATCGTCCACAAAGAAGTCTGATGGTATGATCTTGTCTACCTGTCCAAACTGATTAAAAAGCTTTCGTGTTAATGGGAACACAACATCTGGGCGTCTACTTAAGATCAATGCATTTGGCTTTGTGTGCTGTTCATTAGCACATCATTACTGAGTGAATAATTCCATAAATAATAAAAAGAAATAATTAAAATATAAATATAAAAATAAACTGAAGTAATATTGTATTAAAGGCTGTAAGATTACGGTAAGATTGAAGATATTGTAAGATTACAGAACATGGTCGTCTCCATGTTTGATTTCCACTGTTCTGAGGTTCTGAGGCTTTTCATCCAGCAACAAACAAAACAGATGATAAACAAGATGTGTATTTAAGGCTCCAGCACTCTGTAACTGCAGAGCATCCTTCGCATTCGTACAAACTGCGCTAATGGCTGTGCCGTAACCAACAGCTTCTTATCCAACATGCTCCATCTGGTGTTTTGGCAGCCTACAGATAATTCAGCAACAGATCATTTAAATACAGGCCCCGCTGAGCCGACTCCCAGTGAGACGCCACAGTTTGACCTCCTGCTACTTCGAATCATTAACTGTTCCTTTAACCGAAATTCCATCGTGAGCATTAACATCACCATAAATGGGTTTTGACAGCCTCTGTTCTGTGCTTTGTTTCACTGGAAACAAATCTTAACCTCTGGCATAAACTCGAAGTCTCAGGTCCTTCCCGTGAACTTGATTAATTTTTGATGAAGTCGCGGTAGTGGTCCTGGGCAGCAGTCTACTGACCTGGTTTGCCCTCTTCGCGCCAAAAAGGCTCTGGCCAGACGGGAGAATGAGGAGGAGCAACACTGCCTCTTTGTGGAGGACCTGCTTCTCCCACAATACTCAACTATCCATGCCAAAGACAGCAGAAAAGTATAAGCCCCAGTACATGGGTTTGTGCACATATTACAAACAGAATTATTTTAAAAATGAAGGAGTTACTTCACGTTATACTTGTCTTTGAATTTGTCTTGACTCCATGCCCTAGTGTTCTACTCACTGACAGTATAAAGGAACAGGTCATGTGTGTGACAGAGGGGGCAAGTATAAATGGCTCCTTCATCAGTGCGGAGTTGTTGAGCCCATGCCTTCCACTACCAGCACTGTACCCATAACTTTCTTGGTTTCGAGTATCTTTCCAAACGAAACAGTGCAGAAATCTTCTTCTTTCTCCTTCTTTCTCTTTGTTTTTGTTCCCTCTTTGTTCAGTTTTATTTTTATTCTACTTTCTTCTAACTTTCTGGGGCCTCTTTTCCAATTCCAGCATCCCTTTCTCTTCAGTGTTTATACAGTCTTTTTCTTTCTTGTCCCTTTAAAGCCTTTCTCAGCCCTGTTTTGGGCAAGGTCACAGGGTCTCAGGTGGCACAAGTACGGTGTGGGCAGCACAGGTGGCAGTGGTCTGTGGCAGGTGGAGTAGGCTGGTCAGTAACCAAAGATGGTGCAAAGTCTGCTTCTTGGAGACCTCCTGATTACATAGTCGAATACCAGTGCACCTAAAACCTCACTGCACATTTATTGGTTTTGCTGCCAAAGAGAGGTCCAACCTAACAATGCCAGGAATTTCATATATTGACTTTGTCAGGCCTGGGTGGCTCTTCATCCAAGAGCCACAAAAAGGGTTCACAGCCCATAGAGGACCATAAACACTGTGATCCAATAGTTGTTGTCTGTGAGAGCAGTGAGGTGAGAAAGAAAGCAGGACAATTGTCTCTGTAGGGGTTTATTCCTCTTAAGGACAGATAGGATGAGTGGTTGTCCAGTATTAGCATCCACTGAGGACTTAGTATGGTCTTGGACGTGTTTTGGGAATGCAGTAAAACAGAGAAGAGGATGCTTCATTGCGCCTAGTCTGTTTTTAGGAAAAGGCTATTGACTTTAACAAAAAGGTGAGATGTCTGACAATTGAAAGGCATTCTTTATTCATTCATAAACTTACAATTTTCTTATGTTATGACAAGGGTTTACATTAATTTTGTGGTAAACGACAGTTGCAAATGTATCTAGGGATGGTTGCAACTACATGTACACTGAACGCTGTGATAAAAGATGCTGTGCTAGCCATGCTAGCTAGTTCTGACTAATGCTAGCTATGCATTTTAGAAGCTAATAAAACACTGATTACAATTACATGACTTTACAGTGCTTCAGGCAAACAGTTTAGACAGTATAACAAAAAGAGGTGACACTCTTGATCACCAAAACAAACTTTAGCACCCATTTCATTTTCTCACAGCCTCAGAGAACTGCCAATATTAGCATCTGTGGTTTACAGTCATTATATTTAAAGATACAAACTCATCAGCGATGGAAAAAAAAGTTGTGAACCAGGGGGTGCAGCCTTGGGTGGTGTAGTCGTGTTGTAGCAGCTAAATATTTTTTAAAGGTTATTTTGTCTAAAGTTGTCTAAAAACAAAACTATGTTTACAATACTTTTCTGCATGTGTAGTAAGTCATCCCTTCTTAATGTGCATCTACAATCACCTTCATGCTTTGAAAAAGAAATCGCATTCATATATTTCACTTGTATTAAATCCTTGCGTTGATTCTTATTAAAATGGTCAAATTAAATGAATTGTATTTTAAAATGCGACTTTTGTTTCTTTTACTTTTTAAAGATAGTTAGCATGCCATTTGCTACAGCCTGCATTTCAGTGCAGCACATGCACTTTGTTGATGGTCCCTTATGCAATGCAGCAGTTGAAGCAGTGACTTTCTCTTGCAGTTTGACTAGTTAATTATCAAACATTTCAACCACTAGAATAGCCAAGAATCTAAGACTCTCTAAAGGAGGAAACCCCCCCCCCCTCTTCTATTGGCCACCCACAGGCCCGTCCATTAACACTTTTTGTTATGCAGATAGTAATAACTATCTCCCAGTTTCTGAATTACTGAAGCTGTGGAGTATAGCAGTCTTGACATGCACCATCAAAATCGTTTAAACAGAGTGAAAAAATATTACAGTTCCAGTGAATTTCTGAAAATGTTTGATATAGTAAATATATCTGTTTGCTCTGTAACAATCCATGTTCCTCTATAGTTTTTAATGTGGATATGAATTATTTAAAACTTATAATAATGTCATCATTAAAAATTATGACATTAATATTACTTTTAACTTATTTTTGAATAATATATAAAAATATTTGCATGATAGAATATATGTATAATTTTTTGTATTTTTTTAATTATATAATATTATTTTATTATTTCATTATTTCATGCATTATTTATTATTTTATGTATTATTTGATATATGATATTATTTGTCTATTATTTTTTGTGTGATTTTTGTGTGTTACATTGAATATAGGCATTTGCTGTAGAAGGGTTTGTTTCTACTCTTGAAACAGATTTTGTCTTTTTAATAGGGGGTATTAGTGAGAGGAAAATGAAATACTCAGCAAATTGCTCATTTAATGGTACTTATGTTACCATTCTGCTGATGTTTACAACACACGTTGCACTCTCTATTCAGATTTAATAAATTTACATTATCATAGGGCAGTGGTAGCCTAGTTTCTAGAGACTTCACAGGATCACAGGTTCCAGTCCTGGCCCAGGTACCACCCCCTGGACGCTGTTGATAGCTGCCTACTGCTCCACATGTGGATGGGTTACATGCAGAGGTCACATTTTGTTTTGGTGCTCTTTGTGTGGGGTGTGTTCACAATGACAAAAAGTCACTTTCACTTAGATGATATAAGAGAAGCTAATACTATCATCACCACAATGTAGTTGCTTTTGAATAGACCTGCATTAAAAACTGACCTTCCAGAGACAGTCCTCTTCAGTCCTCACTCTAAGCCAGAAGCATTTTTTTCTGACAGTAATCAGAAGCTGTGGATCTCATTTCATTCCATATGACTCATGTCCTCGCAGACCCAAACATTTACCATATCTGTAGACATGCACAGCCACTCTAAATGCAAACAGCATCAAAGTGATGTAGCAATAAAAATCTGATACACTCTTTAAAATAAAGGAGTCTTTGGAGCAGTGTCAGTAACCTTTTAGTACCTTTAGGAACCTTTAATGGATGCTCATCTAAGGAACCATTTTTAATGAGGTGACTTGAGTGTGAAGAACCCTTTTTAACCCTTGTTCTGGTCAATTATTCAGTTGAGCACATTTTGAGTCCCTGTATCTTATTGGACCATGCACTGAGTTTAACTCAACCTGACTGTTCATGACCACTTGGTTTAGGTCAGTTATAGTCTTTTTAGACCTTTTCAGTGAGCTTCCTCACCTGATGTGAGACAAAGGTTACTAGTTGCAGGTGGTTCTGTTGCACTAACACACATTTGAGGAATGAGCAGTGGTGGCCTAGTGGTTAGGACGCTGCCTTTGAGACCTGAAGGTTGCAATTTAGATTCCTTGACTGGGCACTACTGAGGTACCTTTGAACAAGGTACCGCCCCACCACACTGCTCCCCGGGCCTGTTAAAAAAACCTGTTAAAGTTTGAAGAACCTCAGCATAGTGTAAATACCTTTTTAACAATTAAGGTTGTTCCTGGAACCATACATCCAGATCCCATCTTTGTAATATTATTATAAAATTATTACATCTTATGCCTTAGTCTTACTTAACTAAGAGTTTTGAGTCATTTTTAGTGTTTAGTATTTAGTCATCCCACCAGAAAACGTGATCCTGCTGTGACGCGAAACAAATTTTGATATCATTTTAATTAGTTGAGAGGCATCAAAACAAGCTTAAAGTGTGACTGATGTTGACGTCGCACCAGTGGAGGAATAATGAAAGCACAGATGTCATGAAATGCTGTGTCGCTAATTGTGTGTTTACCCCCAGACGGTGTTGTTATTCCTGCACTAATTACACTACAATTAGAAGATGATTAGAAGATATCTTCTATATCGCAACGCAATTTCCTTGTGCTCACCTGCTGTAATGAATGTGTGCTGGAATCAGAGCTGAGGTTTTTTATAATAGTCATCATGTCTTGCATTAAAGAAAGATAACAGACAGCCCCATCCCACAAAGGCATGACTGTGCCTAACTCGACTTTGCTATTACCAGATGTGACATGACATCTGGCAGAAGGACATCAAGTCTTGTATTTATGAGATGGAAACATGATGCACTTCATTTGAACCCTTGGACTCTCAATTAAATCAAATGTGAGCTCAAATAATATAAATTACCTTTCTGACTGATCCCCTAAATGCATATTTGCCATATAGGAATACACAGTGAAGAAGATGATCTTCCCTGAAAGATATTAAAAATATACAACAAATTCCATTGTAATGAGCTTCAGGTAGATGAAAATATTACTGATAGTGAAAATGTGTATTGCAGGAAAGCAACGAGGGAAATCAGTATGGCACCTAGTACGTACAGTCTGTTTAGTCAGATGGTTCTCCTGCCGAAGGTTTGTTTCCACCTACGGAAAACCAATCCGGGGGCCGGCCCAATAATGAAGAGCTCTTAGGACGGCAGTGCCAGTAGCTGAGCTGGAGAAGTGGGGAATTTGAGAAGCTGATAGCCGGACCAATATTGAAACTATGTTGGAGCTCATTCAAAATACACAGTGGATTGTTTCAGTGCCAAAATGTATTAAGAAGAAAAACTTTTTGGATTAAATGTAATCCTTTTTGGAGCAATCTGTTGTAATCAGCTTATCTGGTCTGAAATCTAACATGATAATAGGTATAAAATGATAATAGGAGTAAGAAGAAGAATAGATCTAACTTTTATAGAACGTATTTTAATGCCCAGCCAAGCAATCACCATTCAGTGTGATTCAAACATGTTTGAGATGTATAACTACTAATCAGAAGTCCATGCTGCAGTCCTGGTCCACTGCTACATAAAAAGCACCCACAATTATGATTTTTGCCTTAGAAGATCAGGATAATGTAGACAGTTGATTAATGAAAGCACTGTAATGAACAGAGTCTGGGTCACTGAGTGCAAGTACTACACTTGGCTTTCAAGTAGGCTACGAGAGAATTGCTGTGCCTCATATTTGCCTTTCAGGGGCTTTCACAGACTCGTTTACCACAAAACAACCAATGGCAAAGATGTCTCCAACACATGAAGAGTTTGCGTGGAACATTCAGCAGCTGGGGTTTAGTTGGCCCTCTTGTGGAGTGTGATCCAAATGCCCTTCTCTGGGCGCAGGATGAGCTCCCCCAAGGGCCTCAGCTCCTCGCGACTCTGACATGCCTGCACGTCAAAGTGACGCAACACAGCAGCAAGAATCACCTTCTCCTCCATCATAGCGAAACGCTGGCCTGGAGCCACACACACACAGACAAATACCTTCTCATTATACATCATCAATAACAAACACATCATGTGGCAATTCATGACAAACGAAGCAACAGAAATGTTCAGAATTACTTGGATTAAAATGTTATGCCTTATTACATTAAAACTTAAGAATGGTGAGGTCTTGTCAGCAGCAGTATGCGCCATATGTATTATACATTAGACTTACCTTTAGAGTAACCTTAAAGGACCCGTATATGGCAATTTATTCCATTAGATTACAACTTGTTTGTACTGGGCCTTTAAGACTGATATAAGCTATACACACGTATATATATATGCTCTGACTGTCTGCCCTGGGCAGTGGAGGCCTAATGGTGAGGTCAAGTCCCGGCCCAGGCACCACTGGGGTATGTGTGATAGTTCCAGTCTTGAAAAAAAAATACAATAAATAAATAAATAATAATAAAAAAAAAATAAAATAAAATTTGAACAGGAAAATTCACTTTAATCTCAGTAACTGTTTTAGATTCAGCTTTAAGGAAATGGAAAATGTAGCTTAGGAGCTGATACCAAATTTGTAGGTTAGCCTTCCTGTTCTCTGGTTTTCCTATGAAGTGTTGACATACACTGGGAATTGTTGCTCCTCTTCTCTCCCACAACCCTATCACACGTCATGTGTTTCATGATTTATATGCTTATACTAGATATGTTGCTTGAAGCTAGAGGCTTTTAGCTGATGCCGCCTCTAGAAACTGAGATTGTTTCTTTTTTCTTTTGGTTGTTGTTATCCGGTGACCAGAGGAGGACGGGTTTCCCTTCGAAGTCTAACTTCCTCCCAAGGCTTCCTCCTCTAGTTTAAGGAGTTTTCCTTGCCTGTATCATCTGCTTATAAGGGGCTTGGACCCGGAGCTGCTTTGTGAAAATGTCAGTTGTAAAAACCACAATATAAATCAAATTTGGGTCTAAAAACATATGCACACACACATATATGTGCAGAGAATTAATGAGTTAGTTTATACCTCACACTGCTCATTTGGAGCTTTTGCATTCTGATTTTCTGTTGAGCACTGAGAGGCAGTGGACATGACTACAGAGAGCTGAAATGATTTATCTCCAACGGCAAGTCTCTCTCTCCCTCTCTCTCTCTTTCTCTCCCTCTCCCTCTTACTCTCTCTCTCTCTCTCTCTCTCTCTCTCTCTCTCTTT
>JBBPDA010000034.1:3665718-3678053 GCA_037974385.1 Arnoldichthys spilopterus
TGCTTGATTGTTGCCTCTGTCCTGGAAGTCGCTTTGGATAAAAGCGTCAGCCAAATGATTAAATGTAAATGTAAAAAAATTCCAACAAGCGTCTATTGTCTTTACACCTTCTGGGGTAAACTGATGAGAATGATATGGCGTTTGTTGGAATAAACCTTTATAAATGTTGATGTAGGTCAATGTCAGTTGTCACAAAAGACTTGTCATGTAGCCTTAAAAATGCTACCCTACAGTTTTAGCACTTTTTATAACTGACGTTGTCACAAAGCAGCTTTACAGAATTCGGGTCTGAGGCCCTAATGAGCAAGCCATCAGCAACAGGCAGGGAAAAACTCCCTAGGCAGTAGAAAGAAACTCTCGGAGGAACCAAGATGCCTCAAAAAACCATTTAGACATCGTTATTTTTAAGAATTTATGTACGAATGTGTTTGCTTGAATCTTGAACTCTGTTCTCTGTAATAGCACTCTATCCTGGGCTCCTCTTTAGTGATCTATATTCTATACACTGCTCCTGCCTTTCCAGTGCAGGGAATAATGACTGGACACTATTCTGAACACCACAAAAGTTTCCTCCTCTTGTCCCTTTTGCTCTCCTTGTTCTTTTGTTGTCTCTCTTACCGATGCAGTTTCTGGGGCCTGCAGAGAACGGGATGAATGCGTACGGATGTCTTCCTATGCTGTTCTCGGGCAGGAAGCGCTCCGGTCTAAATTCCTCAGGCTCTGGAAAGTAGCGGGGGTCACGGTGAAGAGCATAAGGGATAATCACAGCATTCACGCCTTTTGGGACTTTGAATCCGTCTGCAGGGAAGTGGTACACAACAAGAAAATCAGGGATGGCTCAGATATTAAAGCAATTACAGAAAAGGTTCATATGACAATTCCTCGACAAATCCCTGACTGCATTTCATTGTGCCATGCAACATTTAAGAGAACTGCTTGGTTAAAAAAAAAGTTCTGCCTTCCCATTCGTATTTTACTTTTGGCTGAATGCTTTTTCCTGTGCCAGGTAAAAAAAAAAGGTTTGGGGCCACTTAGAATCTGACACCGGGAGACGAAAATAGAAGCCCTGACATCTGCTGTTTCACTGAGATGCAAATAATGGCAGTGACTTCAAACGACACGGCTCTTTGTGATCTCAAGGCGTTCGGTGCAACATTCGGCACACCGACAGTCTGCTGTCGCCTACTTATGTGACAATCCTCGCAGATGCTGCGTGCAAACAGCGGCACCGAGGGGAAGACGCGCAGGCTCTCCTTGATGACACACTCCAAGTAACGCAGCTTCTTCAGGTCCTCCACCCCCATGTGGCGGTCTGATGAACCTGCCCATCAGGACAGATAAAGAAAGAGAGAAAGAGTGAGAGTGACTGAGACAGGGGCAACTGAGAGATCACTTCGAGGGTCATTAATCCATAATAGGAATAAGAGAGGCAGTGCTGGGTTCGGTTTCTTTCACTGACGCAGAATAACTACTGAGAGTCGCTGCTTTCAGAGACTGTGCAATATATTTTACTACACACTAGACACAGCATCTAGGGCCAGTATGTCTGAAGTACAGTGGAATCTCCGATTACCCCACAGTTGCTCATTTTACTGAATGTCATGCACACTGCAAATAGCCCATGCAAGCCAGAGACTTCAAACTAATGTTTGTCAAGGCCTTTCACAATTATTACATAATCACCTTATTGCAAATATTTAGGCTGATCACTTTTATTTCCCACAGCTGTTAGCTTTCATGGCCTAGCGTTACGCGAATTGGGCGCATTTTCATTAATGCGATTAGAATTGACTTGATTATTTTGAGTGACATATGTGAGAATGGAGAACCTTATTTAGAGTTTAAGGAGCCCCCAGAAAATAAGGGCTCGAAACCAATTACGCATTTTTCCTAGGACTGGACATCATAAATTGAGCTGAATGTGTGTAAATAAAAGTAAGCAGACAATTCATTCACCGAAACATGTCTAACTGTCATGGGCTTTATGCAAATAAATGTTCTAACTCCTGACTGGTGCCATAACAACTTTAGAGTGCAGCAGTGAGTAATATGTGTTTATATGAGCTCCAGCTACTGTATGTCTCTCGTTAGTTAGGGACTACTCAATATCAGCAGGTGGAAAGCAAGATTTAGCCACTTTAAATGGCCAGTAACTGTCAGCTAACCTTTCATGAACATCTAGTGTAGTGGTTACAGACTTGCCCTTGTGATCAGAGGGTCCAGCCCAGGTACCGCTGAGAAACCCAAGAGCATTGCATTATGCTACTCCCGGCGCTGTTGGTAGCTGCCCATGTTCCACATATGGTGGGTTAAATGCAGAGGTCACATTTCGTTGTGATGCACTTTGTGTGATGGGGTGTGTTCACAATGACAATGTCATTTACATTTAACAGGTTAAAAAACTGTTACATTTGCCTTAGTGTGCCATATTACAATTATGTAAGTTGGTTGGCAGTTCTAGTCCATCTGGCCATTACCAGTAGACTACAATGTGCCCTGTCTCCCCCTGGGAATACACTACTTTCTCTAAAAAGTGGCTAGAATGTACAAAATATCTCCATTCTTACAACAGGGTGTTTATCCTAATGGGCAAACTATGAATTACATTAAATTTTTTGCGGTCAGCTCTTTTTGAAATGATGTAATTATGTAGAGATTTTTTTTTTACATTTTTTAAAAAGTGTGTGAAAATATTGTAGTGCATAAGCTGTATTACCAAAAACTTCGTCCAGCTCTGCTTGCACTTTCTTCTGGACCTTTGGATGAGAGCCTATTAGATGCAAAGCCCAATTCAAGGCAGCAGCTGTGGTGTCATGGCCCTTTCAGAGGAAATGAAAGGATTCTGAATGCATGTTCTGGCTCATGTGAAAAATTCCCTTTCTTTTCCAGCTAACTGTAGCGTGTCGTGGTCTTGTGTTTTCTCCTACCTCGAACATGAAGGTGTCCACTTCCTCCTGAATGTCCTCATGACTCAGTACGCCACCATCATCATCAGTGGTTTTTAGCAGCATGTCCAAGAAAGCCCTTCGCTTTCTCGATCCTTGGTCTGACTCACTGTCTGATCCCTCACTCATATGCACCGCTTTCTCTTTGATCACCTTCAGTTCACAAACGGGGATAGAATGGGGAAAGACCAATGTCAAATTCCATGTCATATTTTTCTCAGTAGAAGAATGAATTTCACTGAAATTGAGCACACATTATCTGTTGATTTTCGAGGGGTAAATGACCTGACACCTTTATGAGATTTTGTTGACCGCCAGATATATATACATATACATATCAGCAGTGTCAAGACTTTTGCATTATATATATATATATATATATATATATATTTATGGCATAAATTAATCAAACTAATTCTTGCTTTTTTTTTAACTGTAGTGCAGAATTTATATTCATTTGATATGAATTTATAAGATGGAAATTTACCATACCATTTGCACAGGCTACATTTTTTTTCTCACTATTTTAAATTTAGAAAAAAAAGTAATTTTGTACTTTATTATGTAAATGTGTTTTCTATGTGGAGGATGTGTTTTATCCTTAGAAAATCAACAAAAAATAATTTGCAAATTATCAACATATACAATGTTCTTCAAAAGTCTGGGGTCAACATGCCTTCTTTTTATATTTTTTTGGAGTAATGTTTGATTTTCTAAAACTTTAAGTCAATTTAGAAACAGTAAATGCAGGTGAAAGTTTGATTAAGAAAAAAGTGTTTTGACTTCACTTGATTCAGAAATGTACATCAGTTCCACATGAAAAAAACTGCATCAACACATAGGGGCCCAGTCCATCACACACATTCACACCTAATGACCATTTGTCTTTGGACTGTGGGAGGAAACCAGATCACCCGACAGAAACCCACACAGGCACGGGGAGAACATGCACAGTCCACACACGCACTAACCATGGCTCCTCTAATCAAATCAGCTTTCTGTTCAACATTTAGATATTTTTAACCCTTTTTCTCCCCAGTCTAGTTGTGTTCACTTCCCACCCACTAGCAAGGTCTCCCTCTATACACAATGCTATCAATGTTGGGAGGGCCACATGCTTCCGCTGAGTCACATGAAGCACCAACGCATGTTTTTGAACTACCGCCAACGCAATGACATTGGACGGCTCAATGCAGCAAAGTGCCAATTCTGTTCTGCAGTTACAGGAGAGCAAGGCCAGTTATGCTCTCTTGGACATCCGGCTACAGATGGATGGGGTATTGCCAGGGATCACACACATAACCTTTTGAACATATTATGTTATTGCTAATGAGCAAAGAAAAACTGCATATTAATAAAAAGATTTTGAAAAGACAGATGTCCTAATTTTCTCTGAACTTTTGTTGATGTCAAAAACCTTGTATCTCCAAAAAGACTACATGAAAAGGACGAAACCTTCTTAATTTATAATGGAGGTTAATGAAAAAATGGAAAATGTGGAATTATTTCTTTTTGTCCATTCATCATGAAAATTTGGCACAAATCTCAGCTGGTGTTTTCAAAATCTGTATAAATGTAAAAAAAATTACTAAATGTAGATGCAAGGTTTTTTCTAACAATGATATGCAATTTATTACAGTTTTTAAACATAACCCCTACTGGCCATACATGAACCATGATGCTAGTTGCACAAGGTCACTTACATTTGCGGTGAAGGAGTGCAGGATCCTGAGTCTTCTGGCCTGCTCTTTACCCTCTCCGAACATGTTATAAATCCAGTCAGACCACCACCAAGGTGCTCTCTGTCTTCGAGTGATGATGTCGCTCATCCTACAATGGTCATAAAAAAAAGGTTAAAAAAAAGGTTAAAACTAAAACCATAACTTAAAGAACCTCTTCAATGTCAACATGGTTAAACGGTTCTTTGCACTGTAAAATGTTTCTTCTCTATGACGGAGAAATAATCCCATATGTTGCTTTAGGCCAGTGGTTTTCAGTCCTGGAGACCAGTTCTTGTTTATTCACATTGGTTGGATACTGTGCAAATCCAAGCCTGTTACATGTTTTTTTTTTCTCTGTGGATGTGCCCTTAACCTGATGCCCTCTGAAACAATGTACAAAGGTCCTACCTTCCCAACAGATTTCTATCTGAGATATGTAATAAGCCTGCTGTTGCTGCAGTTTGGGATATAAAGCTTCAGTCCTTTGCTGGAATGGTGTAGGGCTAAACTTTTCTTTCAATCTGTGTCAGGTTCTCTTTTACCTAACCTAACCCTTAAAAGCTGCAGTTATATGTGTCAGTAACAAAACAATTAAACATATTCCTGGCTTGGAACTCACTGAAACTATTTATTTTCAATAAGAGTAGATATTTTATTAAAATTCGATTCAGAGAAAAAGTTTTGTTGTGCAGAGAGACCCGTTTTGTGGAAGCCACCTTTTATATTTTAGTCCCTTTTTGTCATTGAAAAAAAATGTGCAATTTTTCTTTAACCTCAGCAAAAGTACAAAGAAAAGATTTCCAGTGTTTTTAATCTGAATGTATTTCCCAAATATTAACAAATTTGGAATTTGATGCATGCAACACACAAAGCTGGGACCGAGGCCTGTTTGCCACTGTGTTACATCACTTTTCCTCTTAGTGACACTTTGTTTTAATAGAGGATACTAACTTGAGTTTTTTAAGTAGAATTTTTGCACATTCTGACTTGATACAAGAGCCTGCAGTTGTCAGTGTCCGTTTTCTTCAGTTCATGATGATGCATTAGGAGATAGATCTTGACTGCTGGCAGGCAAGTCAAGTACATGTACTGTGTGTCTATGATGCCACTCTACTGTAGCCCATGCAGAATGTGGCCGGGCATTGTCTTGTTGAAATAACCATGGACTTCCTGGGAAGGGACATCACCTTGATGGCACAATATGTCTCTCTAAAATCCTCCTCCGCATTTATGGGACCTTCAAACATATGCAAGTCCACCATGATGTAAACAATGATTCAGCCCCAATTCAACATCCATTTTTTACAAAAATAAGTGAAAACATGAACTTACTCCACATGTTTGTAATGTATTTTGGTACATCTGAGAGAACTCATTTCATATATATAGATATAATATAGTGGGCGGTGGAGGCCTAGTAGTTAGGACACTGCTCTTGTAAACTGAAGGTCGCAGGATCAAGTCCGGGCCCAGACACCACTGAGGTTCCCTTGAGCAAAGAACTACTATATCACTACACTGCTCCATGGGCGCTGTTGATAGATGCCCACTGCTGTGCTGTGCACGTGTGATGGGTTAAATGCAAAGGGTCACATTTCTTTGTGGTGCTTGAGTGTGTTCACAATGACAAATAGTCACTTTCAATTGACGTAGGTCTTTTTCTCTAATGTAATAGAGTATCAGGCTGAATTTCTTGATGCACCATCAAACTGTATTACATAACAATGTTTTCCAAAGTACTCCTGAACCCATGTATACCAATGTGGCATGACAATTTATCAATGCAGTGACGTCTGAAAGCTTGAAGGTCACATATATTTAACAGTGGTTTCAGTGTGTTGCTCAAAAATTTCTATTAAAAACTTTATTTATATTTACAAAATGCAATCAATTTGATCGGCCAAATTATTAGAAGCCATTTCTGTGTACTTTTTAAAGCTGAGTAAATGTTCCAGAGAATTTACAAAATTGCAGATTTCTAATTGTCCTAACTTTTCCAAAAATGGGGGGATGTAAATGTGACATGTGAGTGTGAAGAAAGTGTGAAGGTTTATTTTAAAAAGGTTCTTTACACTCAGACATCTCATTTACAACGCTATAAGCTTTGAGAATTCCTCACTTTATGAGCTGTTGTTTGATACCAGATCAGAGTTTAATAACCAACTCAAGTTAATGTGTAGCTCTAGAATTATGTCACTTACTTATACACACTTTGGACATATTCCGAGTCAGCATTGCTCTGAGCATAGACCTTCTTTCCCATCGCAGTTTCTGTTGTGGGGAAAGTAATTAGCAAGTTGTTAGTTAAAGATCAAAGTTAAGCCAGTGAATTAAATAAGGAAGCACTACGATTTTATAGTGAGTGCTGACTTTAAGCTAAAGGACGAAGAAGTAACAGAAAGGGAAAATTCTAACCACATATGATGTCCAGAGCGCAGAGTGTGATGTAGCTAAAGCAGTTGAATGGCTCCCCGCCTACATGCTTCTGCATCTTCTGGATCAAAATATCACTCTGTTCGTTCATCACGTCCAGGAAGTCGGTGAGGATGGAGAAGTGGAATGTCGGGGTCAGCATTTTGCGTCGGCTGCGCCACTTGTCTCCTGTGCTGCAGCATGTGGGAGGCAAATCATGGAGATGCACATGACCATTCTTGCAACTTAGGGTTGCCATATACCTTAGATAGCCATTGCTTCCTGATTGAGAGGGGGAGTATGGATGCTTGGTCAAGACTTCCACAAATAACAGATGTACAGTGACCTGTTGTCCGGTCTAGCCTACTGTGAGCCCCCTATCAATTTGGATGTTTGTGTAGTCCAGCTGGCAGGAGCTCTCTGACTGTGTAGGTCGTGAGCGGCTTGTACGTTGCCTTATAAAGAAAGAGCAAACTTTTAATTTTACTTCAAAGGACTGTTTTTTTCCTGGCAGAGCCTGGTGGGAAAGGTTGAAAGGTAGAAGAGAGCAAACCTGCCTGCACATGAAGCCACTTCTTAAGTAACAACATTGATTCGGATGGTGAAACCAACACTATTATGGTGTCATCTGGTGTTACCTTTACCTGGTCAGGAGGCCTGTGCCAAGCCAGGGGTGCAGGAATCTGTAGGAATAGGATTTGTCCAGATGTCTGGAACTGCTTAGCACAGCCTGAAAGAAATATTAAGTTGTGAATGAGACAATATATAGACAGAGAAAAGCAAAACAAGACTTGATTCAAACTTCAAGGGCCAGTTGACTTGGAACAAATGCTGGCATCTTTTCAGCATCACACAAAACGGCCATAGCAAAATTATTCATCGCAACATGTTGTGATGAGGTGCAGGGCATATTGCTGCGAATGCATCCATAATACACACCTCAATGGTCTCTGCATGATATAAGACAAGGAATGGGACGGGTCCCACCCAGATTTTCACCAAAGGTCTGTGCCTGTTCTCTTCTGTGCCTTCAGCAATCTGGTTGAAAAAATCTTTAAAAAACAGACAGGTATAGAACAGAATGCTCCACTTCTTTGTCATTCATGATGCATTTAACTATTCAAAAAAATACTTCAAAAAATACATACTTGGCCAAGCAAACAGATGGCCATAATACCTTACCTGCTGCATTGGCTTTGAACTGCAGAGCATTGCCAATGATTGGAAAGGCACCCTCCATTCCTGGAATTGGCCTCATCTCACTCCATTTGTGTATATACCTTTTAAGTGGACGATATGTGAGGCATGCCAGCAGAATAAGTAGGATGATTGAAGTTACGCTCCCCAGGGTGTATAATCCAAACAGAATGGCCATTTTGCTGTAATGAAGTTGGCTTCGACAAGCGCGTCTGAAAAAGCAAATGAGTCGCTCCCACGTGAACTTCAGACTTAACCATTTCAGTGCTTAACAAATAGAGAAAAGAGATTATTGGGTCAAGATTGTGTATTTATGGCCTGAAGCTAAATCATTGACAGACAGGACATGGACATGAGAGAATGTGTACTGTACTGCAGTGTATCCCGTTCTTTGCTTTGAATGAGTGCTTAAGAAAAATGTGTGTGTGCGCATAAGTTTTCCACATCCAATGGCCTTTCCCGCTCATTTCACTACAGTGCCTAGTCAGTTTTTTCTAGTTGCTATGGTGTTTTTTTTAGAGAAGCTGAGCTGAATGACGATACAGGAGTGTGGAGACCTCAGTTCACCAAACAGGCTTTCACATCAGAGGTGTAAATCCTGGGGAAAGAACGAGATATTCTAACTGTGCTTAAAAAATAGCGTTAAAAAATATTCATTAAAAAAAATTATCACCACAATTCAGTATATTTTTCAGTATTGCTGGGCTGTCACTAAGCACAATGGATTATATTATTAATCAAGTCATTATTGGTCATTTGTGGATTAATTGAGCAAAAGTTCAAAAACAAACAAGCACAAAAAAAGTCAATTTCTATAAAAGTTCTGTAAAATGCAAAAACAAGAATCTGTGAATTGTTCATTCACTTGAATGTCCAAAGAAAATACAAAGTACAAAGAAAATATTTTCAGTGTTTTCATTGACCAATGTAAATGTGAAAAAAAGGTGGAACAATGCCATTGTGTTACATCATAATTTCTTTCCTAATTTTTTGGGAACTGATGATACTAATTGCTGCAATTTTGCAAGTGTTATCTTTACCCATTCTTGCCTGGTACAAGACTGTAGCTGTCTACGCTCGCTTTTTTCTGATGATGCTCCATCCATTTTCAGTATTAGACAGATCTGTACTGCTGGCATTTGTTTTTTTCATACTTGTTTTTTTCTTGGACAGCGACGATATACAAGTTATTGCCAAATCCTAAATATTGACACACCATGATACCATGACAGATTTTGACATTTGCTCCTTTTCATCTTTGGCTTGAAAAAACACACATTTTCTCCCAATTTGTTTATTTAACAAAATGCAATCAAGTTGGCCAATTTTACTCTTAATACTCATTTTTACTTTATTCAGTTAAAGGTTCAAGAGAATTTACAATTTGCAGATTTGTGTTTTTATTCCATTTCACAAAATGTGACTTTTGTGTACATACAGATACACTGTGGAACAATATGTACATAACTTTGTGCACCATTTTTTACTGTAAAAGACATCAGTAAGAAAATTTTAAAAGCACACTATTATCAAGCAGACTGCCAACTAACAACTGCTGATTCACTAAGCAAAATCTTATCATGTTTTGATCAAGTAATGATCTCATGACTTATCTATCTAGGGCAACAATATGGTGATGTGTCCTCCTTGCTGTTGCCAGTTATTATAAATGTCCATGTTCATTTTGTGGCAATAATTTAGGGCCTGGGCAACTTACCAAATCATAGCTATAACCTAATATTACATCATACACAACATTAAATTTAAACATTTGCATCAACTCAATGTTTTTTTCCCCCAAAGATGTCGCTGCCGAAGTCAGATGCCTTCCTGTTCACTCCTCTTCACAGCAATAATAGATTAAAATTCCACTAGGATCCAAATCATGCCTTGGTAGGTTGTTATTATATTTTTAATCATTTTTATTAAGAAGGGCTGTTTCCAGCCGGGTTCTGTAAGAAGGGAACAAACCTCACAACAAATGTCACCACTGAGTCATCAACTGCAGTCTGATTTGTTTGCTTTGATAGAACTGTACACATGCCAGTGTTGGTTTATTATAAGGAAGCCGTCGCCAGTGTCGGCAGTGGAGGCCTAGTGGTTAGGACATTGCCCTTGGGACTTGAAGGTCGCAGGTTTAAGTCCCAGCCCGGGCACCACTGAGGTTCCCTTGACAAGGTACCATCCCACTACACTGTGCCCTGGGCGCTGTTGATAGCTGCCCACTGCTCCATGTGTGCATGTGTGATGGGTTAAATGTAAAGGTCACAATTCGTTGTGGTGCTTAAATGTGTTTTTTTGACAAATAGTCACTTTCTGAAGCAGAACTTGCTCAGGAAAACGACGTGCACACAACAAACAAGTAAATACTTCGATTTATTGAGATACAGAAACATACATTTTTCACATGCAGAGTGATTTGGCCCATAACGTGCATGTAATAGAAAATAACTGAAAATCACATTAAGGTTCAATATGTTAATCCCACCTCTGAACCTCTTTACAGCATATTTACATACTTACTAAAAGATTTGTGTACTGCTCATTTTATAGACAAACTGGGCGTGGTGTCTGAAAGCCTGCCATGCAGCGACACACTTTGTAAGTGCAAACAGAATGCATACTGTTACGTATGAAGAACTGAAAGAAACAAAGCACCAAAGTGATTTCACCCTTAAACTGTACTGCAGATTGTCTTTGCAGTGCCCTACAACATTGTAAACACACACCTTAGCTGTGCTATGGCAGTACCACCTGAAACTTCTTCCTCACAGGTACAGGGAACCGACTCAGTGCCTTCCGAGGACCTGAGGAACCGGAAGAAAGCTTTGAGTTTAGTGTTTATTTATTGGAAAATCACAGAATACAACGGAACGCTTGACTGTGTGTCTTTGTCCTTGTGCGACATTCCCTAATGAGACACATTAATTAATCCCAGGATCTCATAAACAAAACATTCTCATAAATAATTCTGAAAATGTGTCTCATAATTAAAACCCTCTCTTGCATTTCTGATTGCTCATAATTTACTCTGAAATAATATCATGTATGCATTATGGTTATGGAGATCATAATGCAGTCCTGCGAGCCTCTGAGTTGTGCTAATCTGATTTACACGTGCATCTCATTAGACACATCACATTTTATTGGATACACTTATGGCTGCAGCATTTCTGCAAAATCTATTAGCAGTTATCCAGATACAGCGAGTATACAGTACCACTGTCCATGCAAATCATCTCCAGAATGGTAAGGGGAAAGCAATACCATTCTTAACTTTTAGCTAATATTCCATTACACCATTCATCATAAAATACCCGAACAATGTGAAGGATGTGTTCATTCATTCATTCATTTTCCAAATCGCTTCTTCTGTTTCTGGGTCACAGGCAAGCTGGAGCCACGTTTGTATAGAATGCAATAATTTTGAAGCTTTATATCTCAAAACTGCTCAGAATGCAGATAGAACCTTATAATTCCAAGGGGAATCTAGATATAATAGACATATCACTTCACTCAGTATGACTGAGTTAAAAAGGAGCTGCCAGAACTTTGTCAGGAATCACCACAAAGAGAGCACATACCACCATGGCCACAACTTTATGCCCACAAACGAATGCTCTTGTTCACATGACTTGCTATGATGTAATTATCTTGTGCCCATGCATTACTAACTTGCGGCCACAACTTATTTATGTTGTTCTTACACCTTATAAACTCATGACTTAATTATCTTGTTCTCATGTCCTACTAAGTTACAGCTACGAGGTAAATTTAATCTAAGCACTTACCCAGCATGTATGAATCCAACATGTATTTAAACCACTGTGACTCTTTATTGACTTATGCCAAGTTATTAATAGTCCTTCTTCTTCCTAATTATCATCACATGTATTATTATTATTATAGTAATCTAAAATATTTAATGCAGGGTAGTGGTGGCCTAGTGGTTAGGACACTGCCTTTGGGACCCGAAGGTCTCAGGTTCAAGTCCCAGCTCGGGCACTACTGAGGTTCCCTTGAGCAAGGTACCGTCCCACTACACTGCTCCCCGGGCGCT
>JBBPDA010000034.1:3679961-3708496 GCA_037974385.1 Arnoldichthys spilopterus
TGCATGTGTGATGGGTAAAATGCAGAGGTCACATTTCGTTGTGGTGCTTGAGTGTGTTCACAATGACAAATAGTCACATTCATTCATTCAAAAGGCAGATCAGACTTTGCCATTGTAAGAGACATTAAAATTTAACATCTGTACTAAATATGTATTAGAAAATATGTGATGCCATTATTCCCATTAATCATGTTGATTGCTGACCAAAAAACATTGAGGCATTTTGCTGGGTGTGAACAGTTAAGATGCTTCTATAAACTTCTACAAACGTCAATCTCATCATCAATTCAGATCAGCCAGTTCCACAGACAGCTATACAAGATCATGTCAGTATGTCTAGATGGGGTGTGCTTTGGAACATAAGTAGTTTTTTTTCCACCCACACTTTCCTCCTTTCATCACTCTAGTACAGGTTAAAATTCATCTCATCTGACCATTAGACTGATCCTGAAGTCTACCGACACTTTAATGTATTTTTCAGCAACGTGTTACCTGGCCTTTCTGTTCTTGAGGCTTAATGGTGGTTTGCATCTTGTGGTAAACCCTTTCTAAGGTCATGCTGGTATCTTATTCTCTTTATGGTTTTTACCACACATGCATGGAGAATGTTTTTTAAAACTTTTTAACAGCTGAAAAAGAGGTTATCTTCCTGACTGAAAGTACTCTTCTCCTCGACTACTGTGGTCCATCAAGTCTGCTGCTAGTTCACCAGTGTGTCTTGGTTTCTTAGCAATGTTCCAAATGGGATTTATCCAGTCTCATTACACTAATGCATATCAGTCTTAACAATGAGATTCTGCAGGAACAAACGTCAATAAAAATGCCACGTTTATGTACAAACAATTTTATACCTTATAGATAGAATCATTGTGTATGAAGTTATAAAGTAATAACTATACGCTTGACATGGACATACTGAGTAGCCAAATTACATTTGTTTCACTAAAATGGCAGGACTATCATATTGGCTGTTCAGACTGTACCAGGTGTTAAACTGCCATACCTGTGTTGCGCAGTATGAAAACAAATAAAATAATGATAAATAATTAATAAAAACTGTAAAGCAGATTTTCAGTCACTCCCTCATTCACTGACTGAAGCTGAAAATATGTTGGTTAAAAATGTTTCCTTCGCATCACAGTGGCCTTCAGGCAGCATTAAAAATCAGGGATACCAGATTGAGCAGAATCCCCTGTATTATTTTTTTATTATTACCTGCTATAAAAATAATTATGCATCAGTGATTTACTTTTTGTTATCTTGTAATATGTCAGTTAGGTTTTATTTAAAAGATAGTATAAATAAATAAATAAAGAAGTTATATGATAGAATTTCTGATTTTTTTTTAGCAAGACTGAACCAAATATAGCTAAATTATGGAAAAATCAGGTCAGAGATTTGCCCTGATATTTACCTATAGATGCAAGTAGAGGTGTATTCCGTCCCTCCCCATCAATAGAAGGAAGGAGGTTTGTGCGTCTCTTTGGGGGAGTGGCACACTCAGAAAACCCGCTGGCTGTAGAACAGGTGATGCTAAAGCCTGTCACGCCCATTGGTGTGCCGTGACCTGGGATACAGAATAATAAAAATGTGCCATGAGCTGTACATCAAGCGCCTCAGAGTAAGAACAGTGGTCCAAGTCTTACATGAAAACATAAAAGATGGTGCGTAATACACCCCCACACCCCCACACACATACACAGACCAAAGCTCATAATCAGCTACCTGCTCTGGATAGGTTTCCTGCCAGAAGGCCTCTCCCCATCCTCATATTACTGGCAAAGTCCATGGGCGTAAAAGAACTTTTCAGGGGTGTGTCTGACTGCAGAGAAAAGCATGACATGCATTATAATGAGCTCTGGTGCTTCCACCTGCCATATAAAGCACCATTACTACAGCAGCAGCAGAATTAATATTACATCTCAGAGGGATCTGGCATTTACAGTCTAGCAAACATGTGCTCAGAAGAAACAACAACAAAACGCCTACAGATTTAGACTCTGTGGGACTTTAACTCCATGATATCTGCCATAATCACAGCCATCAGATTCTTAACTTTATCTATGTGTAAGAGGATCACTGAGCAATTTCTGTTCTGCCAAGGCTGCTCTGGTTGAAGGCATGTATTACTGGAGTTTGGCTGCTAGAGTTTTCAGATGTAATGCGCCCTGCTCAGTATAACAGCAGAAACACTGAGCACACGCTCCTAATTATAATCTCTTCATTACCATATTTTCATTAAAATCAGCAACCCTACAATTTTAACATAGACAATTTTCAACTCTATTGCATAATTACACCCTGGCAGTATTTGCATGACTCTGGTGTAACAACATCTCATTCAACAGTGTGTACGCCAACGCCAGCAAAACTGTCAAATTATACACTGTGTGTCCAGACGCCTCTTTGAATTTGTGAATACAGCTACTTTAAGGTGTCCCCATCATTGACATCGTTGTTAAAATCTACATATATGTTGTAGACCAATCAGCCATAACATTATCACCACAGACAGGTGAACTGAATAACACGGACTGTCTTGTTATTTCATCACAGTGGCACCTAGCAGTGAGTGGAAAATATTAAACAGCAAGTGAATAGTCAGTTCTTCTGGAAGCAGGAAAAATGGGCGAGCATAAGGATTTGAGCTACTCTGACAAGGACTTTATAGTGATGACTAGAAAACTGGTCCAGAACAGCAGGTCTTGTGGAGTGTTCCAGGTATGCAGTAGATAGTACCTACCGAAAGTGATCCAAGGAAGGACAACTGGTCAGAATCAAGGGCACCCAAGTGAAGGCTAGCCTGTCTGGTCTGAAAGAGAAACTCCTGTTGCACATGTTAATGCTGTTTCTGACAGAAAGTCAGAACACACAGTGCACACAAGCAGGTGGTAATAATGCTATGGCTGACTGGTGTATAAACTTCATAGGTAACTGAGCTCACAATATAGGTTACTGAGCTCACAATATAGGGCACATAAGGCCAACTCTTGGAGCGCTGCCCTAATGTCATGTTTTTTGTGTGTTTTTTTTGTTTGCTTATGTATTTTAAACATTTTTAACATCTTTTTATCATCTGCTTTGAGCTAGGCATTTCAAAAACTGGTCATTACCAAAGTACCACCACTATAATGATAGTAACTTCTGCTTTTATGGGATTTTCAGTGTTATGAAGAACCATCAGCATTGAGAAGAATGTCATTACCAGACCTGATCACCTAAAATCTGTACTTGACCCTGATTTTAAGAGAACCGATGGATGGACAGGTGTCTGGACACTTGTAGAGTAAGTATAGAGTAAGAGTCTTACTCTAAATGAGTCTGTGGTGTTGGGTCGGGACAAGGATTCCAGCAGCATAGTAGGTTCTCTTAGGGGAGGCAGACTGGATACCGTGTGCATGGCGCCGGCCACTCCACCTCTCATGATCCTCCCTCTGAGCTGCAAAACATCAGCTCTATGTGAGCTCACTCCATCCATGCAATTGCATGATTACACAATCAGAGATGCTTTTAGCTTACAGTGTTGGGCAAAACAAAGGTAACTGTGTGCTAATACTGGTGTTGCCTACCACCTAACAAAAGTTTGCAAAAGTGTAATATTTAGATAGAAAGTGTTCTGCTATTGGCGCCATAAAACATAAATAAATAAATAAAACATAAATAAATAAATAAATAAAACATAAATAAATAAATAAATAAATAAAACTAAATAAATAAATAACTGAGTGTAAACGTAATTTATGACTAATTGTAACTTATTATGAATGTAATTGCATTTATATAGTAAAATTATAATAAAGAATGATAGCAATAACAGTAAATGTGTATTGGTTATGCAGTAGATCCAGCCCTACTGGCCAGGTGCATTACCTGTGCAGGTCTCGGAGCAGAACTCTTGAGCAGAAAGTCTTGCTCTGCAGGGTCAGCGTGTATGAGAGGAAGCCTGTGGTTCTGTGCCACACTCACAGGTGAGCAAAGCAGGTCCTCAGCCACAGTGCATCTGCAGAAGACAGCCCAAGTCACCCCCCCCAATACACACACACACCAATTAGCAGTAGCATGTTTACTCATGCCTAATATGCCTGCAGATGCTCCGAGCTAGCTCTGTGATCGTTCCGAGTGATGACAAGGTTAAAAGTGTTACAATTAATAGGGTGCAATGCTGCTTTAGGGACCAATTTAACAAGCTGCGCTTAGAGGAGTCTGCGCTTCAAAAGATGGCCTCTGTCTGCGATTAGCAGGACCCTGCAAGACCTGTCACATTATTCTGAAATGGTTGCATCAGGCACAAAGTTTGCAGCACTACAAGGATGTGGAACATGTGTAACAGCTGTTGCATGGGACACTGTATGCGTTTCATATTGGGAGGGAATAATGTTAAACTGACTGCACGCATCTCAGTAATGGAACATGTACTGTGGACTCCACTACAAAAAGTAGCAGGAGAAACAATGAGTACAAGCCAAGAACAAGCATGAAAAAAAAAAATGTCTCATTCAGTGAGGGACGAGCAGTAGAACCAATAACAAACCTGGCTGAGGAGTTACTGGAGGAAACATCTGCACATAATGACCAAGCAGAGGTGGTACCTTAGTACTGTACTTAAGTACATTTTTCCAGTATTTGCATGGTACATGAATATTAATTATACTGGATTATCAATTATAACTTGTGACAAATGTACATCGGACTCCACTACATTTTCACAAAGGTTCTCATAACTCACATACTTTGAGACATAAGTCAGCCAATGAATGTTCTTCGTCTGTCCTACAATGTTCAAAGTGAGTGCTGCTTTTTTTGTACAACTGAACATAATAATAATAATAATAATAATAATAATAATAATAATAATAATAATAATAATACATTTTATTTAAATGTGCCTTTCAAAGCACCTCACAAAAACATACAGCAAAAAAGTGTGATTATCCTAGCTGCAGAATTTTGTTGGAAAAGATGGAGGAGTTTTATGGGGAAGCCATGGTGGTTGAAATGATGGCTACTACCTACAAAAAGAAAGATGGTAACATAGAGGGTTATTACAAGAGCATCTATGGCCACATCTGAAGACCAGTCACGCCTATGTAACTATATATATATAGTACATCTACTATGATATACTGTTTTTAATAGAGGAAGCTTGGATGTCAGGCAAAACATTTTTAGATGAAGGATATTCTTAATAATGATGTTCTTATGTCAGCGTAGGCTTCATAGCAAATTCCACAAACTTTTCATTCTACAGTTTCTTAAAGCAAGTCAGTGCATTCAGTCACTGTTTCAGAGTCAGCAGGTTCTGTAAATGCATTGTGGCAACAGCACAACAACGTATTGACATTAAAAAGAAAATGTGCTTTTGAAAACTGAAGCATTTTTAAAAGCAAGTACTGCACTTTACTTTCTTAACTCGAGAAAAGATTTGACTGAACAACTTTCACTTGTAGTGGAGTCATATTTGACCAGGAGCATCTATACTGTCACTCAAGTACTGGAGTTGTGTACTTTGTCCACCTCTGCTCAGTGCTTTGTTAGACTGTATTCTTTACCTTTCAAAGCAAATAAGACATCATTGAGAAATCATGTAAAAATTAAATGTTCTACTGCCAAAACATTATGAACCCTTCTGTGTTTTGGAGATTTATGCAAGACGGTGCCTCGGTTTATGACTTACAGTCTGGTTCCTCGTGGAACCTGGGTGCTTTGGTTTGGGAGATTATGCCGCAGCCTGGCTCTGCCGCTGAGCCTGGGGATCGTCCACTGGACTGGAGGTTTGTGTGAGAGTGCAATCATCCCTCTTTGCCCCTGGGCCTTTGCACACATCAATATTTTGGCTCCATCATCTGAGTCACACCTTCAGCGGAGTCAACACAAAGCAGAGCCCTTTTCAGTAAGACTGAACTTTTCTTAATGGTAGACAAAATAGCTCCAAGGTATTACTTGGCCAACATCCTCTACAGATGATATCATAGTGCTTATGGCTACACAAAAGATAGCAAGGTATTATATTCACCACCAATTATGCACATCACAGCACTCAGTGTTGGCAGTTTTTTAGCAGGATAAGAGGCCTGCAGCAGTGGCCGTTATAATGTAGCAGTGTTTGCCAGTGCAGCAGGAAAGGCTGCGATGATTTGTTTGTTTTTTCGCAGGGATCAGACAAAGCTTTCCGGAATCCGGCCGACTTACAGAGACCTTTCGCCAAATCCCTGCTGTCTCTGCTGCAGAGGCTTTGCCTGGATTGTCATAACGCCATTTAAATTAATCTTCAAGACACTTGAGTCCTAATCAAACACAAGATGAGAAAGAGTTCCTTTTGTAAGAGCAGAACTTAGCATTCTGTAATTATGTTCATAATGGTTTTCTTGTAGGCCGCTACCTGCACATTATTGTTGTTGGCCCACAGGAACATACTTCTACTGTTAGGTCCTCGGCTAGGGGAGACGTGATGGGCCCTCGATGGGAGGTGACAGGAGGGTTCGCACAAAATTTGGCTGGAGCTCTCCAGTGTCCTTCTCTGCGTCAGTCCATCTGATGCCAAAACAGCATTTCGAGGTCAAGGGAAACCTCCCTCTGTGTGCTTAAGTGCTGGCACATTAGAAACACTAGAGAGTTCAGACAGGGTGCATCCAGGACCTCGGTTATATATTTAATTTACATATACACCAATTAGCCATAACATTAAAACCATCATTTGCCTAATATTGAGTAGGTTCCTCGTGCTGCTAAAACAGCTCTGACTGTGGTGCACTGTGTTCTGACCATTTTCTCTCAGGTCAGCACTTTTTAAACCACAGTAGCTTTTCTGTCAGATCAGACCAGACGAACTAGCCTTCACTCCTCACACTGCATCAGTGAGCCTTGGGTGCTCATGACCCTGTCACCTATTCACCAGTTTCCATCCTTGGATCACTTTTTGTACGTAGTAACTACGGCATACAATTAACACTCCTGCTAAATTGGAGATGCTCTGACTTCACAAAAAGGCCCATGTTAAAGTGGCTCAGATCTTTACGCTTGCCCTTTTTTCTGCTTCCAGCACACCAAATTCAGTAACTGGCTGTTCACTTGCTGCGTAATATATTTTACCTCCCTGACAGGTGCCATTGTAATGAAATAGCTAGAATGTCAACTTGCACATCTCTGCTGCTTCACTGTCAACTGCACTGAACGTTGTCTTGTCTCATTGTATTTTTGTTTTGTTTAGTTTAATTTAGTTGTATTGTTGCTCTTGTGTTCTGTCCTGTTTGCACTTGTACTCTGTTCTCTTCTGCTTTTGTGTTGCACCATGGTCCTGGAGGAGGTCCAGGACCAGGACCAGGTTTTTGTGTACTGTGTATATGGTAGAAATGACAATAAAACCTACTTGACTTGACTTATTCACTTTACCTGTCAGTGGTTTTAATGTTATGGCTGGTCGATGAATGTTTTTTTTAAATTAGGTCAACATCCATTCTGCTGATGGAATGCCTACTAGGAGGCCTACAGAAAGTAGTGAATAATGACTAGCATGGTTGGGCCCTAAGCCTGATATACAGTTTTCAGTTTTATTGAACTGTTGGCTGATGACCTTGTGTACTTGCATATTAGCATGTCTTTCACAACTCACACAACTGGGGCAGTTGTATCATAATGGTTAGGGAGTTGCTCCTGTGAACTGCAGGTCATCAGTTCAAATCCCAGACCACTAATGGTACCACTGAGGTACCCGTGAGCAAGGTACCACCCCAAGCACTGCTCTTCAGGCACTGCCCACGTCAGCTTCCCACTGCTCCTACATGGGTGGGTCAAATGCAGAAGTTGCATTTCATTGTGGTGCACTGTGTGCTGTGCTGTGTTGTGTTTTCAATGAAAAATAAACACTCGTTTCACTTGCTTCACCTTCACATGTACTCACATAGCAATCGCAACATCCATAACCACGTACAGTAGCAGCACTGGTGGCTGAGTGTGAACAGTGCTGTCAGTTTGAGTTACGCAGACCCACCAGAGCGCTGCTTCTCCCAGTGTTTGTACAAGAGTTCCTCCAGTAGGCCCACTACTTCCCGCCATGCGTCATCGAAAAGCTCGTCAGCCACTGCGTCTCGCAAGCAAGCTTTAGGGGACACTGGGGGTACCCCATCCCTGGAGTCTGCAGATGAGGCCTTCCTCTGATCCACCCCCTCATTCTCCCTGTGGTAGAGAGAATGACGCAAGAGAACCATATTGTCATAATACACCCACACACACTTCAGACGCACTGTGTAATGAACAGACATTCATGATTAACGGCCCTGATGGCGTAATCGCATCTTAAAAGAAAAAGTATGATTTTCTTGTAATGAACATTAAAGGAAAAATCAATTGTATATATTTTCTACTTATTTCAAATATCGTTTGATACACATTTGGTGTCTCAATTTTGCACTGGAGCTAAAGACTAACGTAGATAAAAAGTACAACTGCACACACTTGCCTCAAAACCACCACCAGTTACTAAGAAATCTCAAATTGTCTGGCTCATGCGGCTTCTGACACGAACACATGCAATCATACTGTCAGGTCACTGTCATGGAATGAGCCTCATAATTTTCTGGTCCCTGTATTTCCTTGTCTGGCTTTGTTTGTTTACATAAGCCATGTGGTCACGTTTATGTTTATGTAGTACATGTGCTTCTTAGCCCCGCCTTAGCTTTGCCCTTTTCTCAGCTGTGTTTTGTTCTGTCTCCTCCTGTGTCCAAGTGTTTCTTAACTAGTCATGTACTTAAGCCCTTATGTCTCACCATGTCAGGGTCTGTTCACTGTTGTACTAGCCTAAGCTGTAGTAGCTTTATTTCATGATTGACTTCAGTGTTTTGCATTATAAATACTTTTAAAACTGTATGCACTTGCAATTACTTCCTGTGCCAAATGTATTACACATACTATCAAAATGGACAAAAGCTTCCTGCAATGCTAAAAATAAGCAGTAAATAGTAGATCTCTTGTTGAAGCCAGAATATGGTTGCTGCCTATTTGCGTGTATTTTATTCATTTGTAGGAAATACTGTCACAAGTGTGTCAGAAACCAATTTGGTCTCTAAACATGTCTTGGCTGACCAACTAAGTTTAAAAAAATCTGCAAATTTGTGAACATTTGTTGTTTTATGCTGCACTTTAAATGGATTTTCATTACAGCAACAGATCTGTAGGCTGTTTCAACACTGTTCTAATAAAATGACGTTAATATCAATACTTGGATACATTTTTCACAGTATTACAATCATTAATACAGTCTGAATAAAATTAATGCAACAAAATATAATGGCCTACATTTCTTTCCCATCAAAGGCAAGGAACTCCTCTATCCTCCCCTCTGCTTCGTAGACCTCCTCCTCTTGCTGGATCTGAGACAATGAGAGCTCCGATAGAGGCAGCTTTGAGCACACAGGCTGATCAGACCACAGGCCTGGGGCTAGTCTGTGGCCCTCAACACACAGCCTGCAGGAATAGAAAGAGAGGGGCAGAGAGGCACAGACAGAAAGATGAGAGAGAGAATTCTCTTCATAGCTGGGCCAGACTGATAAATGTGGCACTTATGGGCATTCTTAGTGCTGTGTCATGCCATTACTCCATATAGCAGTGCATATTTTAAATCGGATGCAGAGGCCTCGCGCTAGAAGGCTGGTAGGTGGGTAAACAGACAAAACAAAAAAATGATTTGCAGCACACATTCCATGGACAAATGCAGTCTGGTGAAAAAGAAAAGAGAGCCCTGAAGTCAATTAAAAGCATGAATCCATTCATCAAGAGGCACAGCACTGAAGAAAAGTGCCATTAAAGAGAAGACTGGCCATAAAAGTAGAGTATCTGTTCAACAGTTTACCTGCTTGAATGAATATATGCAGCTTTGAGTGATAATTGGTCATTTTTCTTGTCTGTAATATCAAAGAAGTCATACTGGTTTGCCCTATATACACTGGTACACTTCCGCTGATGTTTAAGTCTCCAAGACTCCAACTTCTGCTATTTGCATGTATATGGAAAATAGTCACATTATGGCAAAGGCCACATTTCGCCTGAGCGCCAGTGACATTTTTCTCAGTGGACTCTGATCAAGTGAACTGGCATTAGTAATTCCCATCGGACTCTCTCTGTGCTGATCAGTCTGCATGGTTATGTAAAATGAAGTGACGATTTGTCATTGTGAACACACCCAAGCACCATATCGAAATGTGACCTCAGCTATCAACAGCACCCAGGGGGCAGTGTAGTGGAATGGTACCTTGCTCAAGGGTACATCAGCAGTGCTTGGGCTGGGACTCGAACCTCAGGTTGCAAAGGCAGCGTCCTAACTACTAGTCCTCTTTTTTATTATTTTTTTTAAGTGCCATATAATGAAGTTTTAAACTAAAGGTTCAGCCACACTACATGACTATTGCTTTAAAAGATGTCACTTACCTTCACAAATGCTGAGAGAGACCCATTACTTCATACAGGGAATCAAGTTATTAAAATAAACAGTTTGATGAAAACCTAAATTTACACAATTTTCTCCTTACACTAAATATATATTTAATCAGACAAGACATGTTTGCTTCATTTGGTCTGTGTAATTTACAGTGATTATAGTATTAGCAGATGTGTAAAACGTGTGGTAGCAATGTAGAAGACATCTTCAATCCATCTGATCTACATGTGTTTGGACTGAAGGAGGATCCCAGAGGCAGATACAGGGAAAACATAGTCTCACATAGAAAGGTATGTTTAGCTAAATGGCAAAAAGTATTAAATTGTACATTAAAATTTTCCGGGTCGCAGGGAAGCTGGAGCCAATCTCAGCTGACTATGGGCCTAAGGCGGGGTACACCCAGGACAGGAGGCCAACCCATCGCAGGGCAACACACAGACACACAAGCAGTCATACGCACATTCAAACCCAGGGGCAATTTTTTTTGGAGTTGTACAAGACTAATCTAGTTCATTAGCATTGCACAAACTGCATTGCACACTTACCCCAAAGTGCTGTTTAGTTGCTATGTAAACTCTTATAGAGTCTTATAGAAGTACATCACAAGGTTAAACCAGTAGTAGCAGTCATCTTGAAACCGGAACTTATCAGGAGCAAAACTGTGCAAATTATAGTGCCAGAATTCTGTGAAAAACTTCCTAACTACCGAAATGGTCAAATGCATTAGAGTCGTGCACCTCATGTTTATATCTGGCCATTCGCAGTTCTGCAGCACGTGCCTCCCTCATCCATCTGTCTTATCTGTCTGCTGTTGGCCCAATGCCCTACTGCTAGTCATCACAGTTCTGCACTGCCAGACTCTACCACCCAGCCAGCTTTCACCCTCACTCATTCATACACTGCTGCGTCACTGTTCCACTGTGAAACTACACTAGAATCAATTAGTTCTGTTTATTTCAAAACCCTGAGTTTAATCCATTTGATTCAGATGGTCTGTCAGTGGTCTATGAAGAGTTTGCCTTAGAATATGCACACTATATACCCAGCAGGAACATCTTAAAGCGCAAATACTGTTTATATGCTGAATTTACCACATTGGAGAAAATAAAATGTTACTAGCAGTGACTGGGTGCTAAATTATAGGTTATCATGTAACTGGTAAATTATAAAATGGCCAAATATGATGTTACAAAGCATTAGTGCAAGTTGTGGCAGTAAACAGTAGGCAAATTATTTGGTTAGTGGACTATTCTTAGCATGGCAGTGACACCAACTTCTTAGAGTTAAGGTTCATTTGTTATGCTAAAATAAGTGTATCAGGAACAGCAGCATTGCTGGAGTATTTAAAAACCTCAACGACACTGATTCAGAATATCCAAACATAACATTTGGAGCCTACAACATACAGACATTAGCAGAGTTGGCTAACTGTACACCTAAAAAGTCCAAAATCAAGACATGTGTAATTAAATTAAGTGATCAATCTGTGTACACCTATACCAGCCCAACACACCCCATAACACCTCCATTGCTGTGCTGAGAATGGCCTGCCACACAAAAAATATCTGCTCCCATGGTGTTTCCAGGTGAATTATGCAACTAACTGTTGTTATACAACAACTAACTTGACATATTTCAGAGCAGTTACTCACCCACTGTGATCATCTCTCTTGTCCAGGCAAGGAGGTGACGGAGCTTGCCTAGCACTAGAAGCTCTTCTATGGATGTATTGCACCCCCTCCTGCTTTGGAGGCTCAAGCTGATTCCCTAAAATCCTGACCCAGGACCAAATGAGGTAACAGCATTAACATCACCCGTCATATTTACCTTAGTCTGACAATAATACCAGACTCTCAGAAAGGTCAAAAAGACATTTCACACAACCTAATGAGTGAATGCCGGTGCTGAGGTATTGTGACTGTGTCTGGGCCTGGTGGGTACACACCTGAGGTGGGGAGAGTGCGTGTTCCATTCTTCACACTCCTTCTGCAGGCCCTCAGATTTACTGCTCAGCTTCCCTTCATACAGTAGTTCATCCAGTGCACTGAAGAGCTGTCTTACTCGTTGAGTGTTCGCCCGGTCAAACTCCTGCACACACCACACATCACATTACACGCCATTACCCTATGAACACAGGATGCCATGAACACACCACAATTTGTACGGTCCTTCAACCAGATTAAGATCAGTAGTTATAGCAACTTCATGGAAAATAGCCTGTTATGTGGACTCGTTAGTGTTTGAGATGAACCAGAGTGGCGTCGACAATTGGCTTATTTCTTAAACGCATACCTGTGTCACTAGAGATGCATGACACTCTATTACTACTATTATTTTGTTACTGGAAGAATTTGCAAATAAATAAACAGTTACAGTCATGTGAAATAATAAGTACATGCATGATTTTCCTCTCAGTGGAATGATTGGTTTCAAAACCTTGCCAGACTTAATGGCTCCCACAACCTTCTTACTGAAGGACTTAGAGTGAGTTATTTTGATGTTATGATGACACCACACACTTCGATGGCTATTCCAACACCAGACCCTAGATATCAAGTTTAAACAAGACAAGTTCCACCTGCAGAAGGTCCTAATTAATGGGACCTAATCTGAAAAACTTGATTATAGTTTTATGGACTTGAAAGTGTGATCAATTTGAGTGTACTTTTTGTACACTCATTGGCATTTTTATTTAAACGATGAAAATGATGACAAAAATTTGTCATTGTGAACACACTCAATCACACACAAGTACACCACAATGAAATGTGATCTCTGCATTTACCCATCACACGTGCACACATGGTGCAACAGGCAATTATCCACAGCACCCAGGGAGCAGTGTAATGGCATGGTAACTTACTCAAGGGTACCTTAGTGGTGTCAATGCCGGGACTTGATCCTGTGACCTTTTGCTCACAAGGGCAAGGTCCTAACCACTAGGCCACTACTGCCCAATGTGTCACACGTTTCTATAAGCACTGTATCAAAGAGGGATGTCCTAGTAAGGGATGTACTAATAGTACTAAGTATTAATAGTAATAATAGTGTCATGCATTATCATTGTCATGTCTAGTTACACAGGTAAGCATTTAAGAATTAAGTCCATGCTCAACACCACTAGGGTTCATCTCAAACACTGATGAGTCCACATACCTGGAGAAAGTAAGCCAGACAAACTATAAAAATATAAAACCCTTTGGAAACGGGCACTAATTGTAAGGTTAAAGATTGATCAGCAAGTTTTACATAGCACTTTGAAATAGCTAAACACTATCCAGTGTCCACAGCTTGATGTTCTAACATTCATAACAAACTGCAGACACCTCACCCACCAGTATGACCTAGTCAATAAAGTAAATTGGGCCACTTTGCTACCAGAAGGTTGAGGCCCTGTACTTTTATCTACAAAGCTTTCACTGGATTTTTACCTTTTTACCCCTGCTCCTCTTTCAAAAGATCGCCTCAGATTTATCATCTCTGCTCCCAATCACTCACTACTCCAAACATGAGAACAAAAAAGGAAAACCATTCCATCTAGACTGTAGGACATGTTCTATCACCGCATGACTTCCCTCCTTTTTGGTAGTTAGGCCTGATGGATTGCACTGTTCATTGTACTGTTAAAAAGAACACAGCCTTCTGACCCTCCTGCCATTTTTCTTTTGCAAAAACAACCTCAAGATGTTTCTTTGGTTGAATAAAAAAGATAAAACTCAACCGGTTTTTTAATAAATAAAAAGATGTGCATGTTAAAATGAGCTGGCTCTTAAGACGTATTACTCTGAAACTACCATTAACTCTGAAACTATCGTGTACTTATGACCGCGAGGAATTCCACACCCTGCCCACATATGGGTTACTTTTTGTGGTTTACTGACTCACATATGATGAATAGTTATGAGATATAGCGAGGCAGCAGATGGTGCAATAATTCTTACATCGTATCTCCAGGAGTAGACGGAGCTGTGTTCGGTGGAGAAGCCCGTGGCACAGCCAGCACTGCCCGAACAGGAGGTGAGGCGGCTCACTGGGGTAGTGCCGCCAGCAGAGGACCGGGAACCGAGGGCTGTAACACTGCCAACACAACGGGGCCAGAGGCATCCCAATTACAGCACTGCTTGATAGGGGATATTTTTTTGGAGGATGAAGCTCATGCGTGACAACATGAGTCAGATACTGTGCAGCTCGAGCAAGAAATACAATATGGCTGCTCCTCTGCTGTAAGGTGAGAGAACTGCACTTCTATGCAGACGTGGACAAATTACCTTTGGTCACTTGATAGGCCTCTGTCAACACTTCTGGTGAGTCGGAGAGAAACCGAACAAACGCATCTGTCCCGTTCTTTCAGAAGCTTTTTCCTTGAGCACAAAACAGGGAGACATGCACAGACATATCATTTCTGAGCTTTTATCAGTATTGCAACCAGACAGAAAGTTTGCAATTGCTGTCGTTATATGCTTGTCACAGTTCAGAGTACAAAGAAATATCACTACATTACAGTTCATTTGTACTGGCCTGGAAGAATAAGGAAGAAAAATCTCTACTATATATAGCAGTTTCTACAAATATGGAAGAAAAACACATGTTTCTTTGAAACTCTAATCATCAGCACCTTGTAAAGGGCACAATGTGCTACTCTAAGCTTTCACTCTTTGTCTGAAACCGCCCCTAATCCAACTGGTAATTACTGCATGAATAATTTAGAAAGTACAAGATCACAGTACCACATACAGCCATGCTGGAGTATCACAGTTATCACCATCATGACATGTAGCTTTCATCACAATGGTGGAGTCTTTGTGAAAGCAGATTTTATAAATGCTAATCACATTTGAAATTATGACAACTTCATGCTAACCAAAAATAACATACGGGAGAATACTGATGCACTTTCACAAATATTGCATATCTGATGAAACATATATTTCCTCACTAAACTGTGCATATCATTAAAGTGTATATTTTCAAGTTATCAAACTTTCTGTACAGTCCAGTCACTGAGATGAAGTCAGGGTGTTTTGATGTGAACTGAGCATTGTAGAGAAACTTACTGACTCTGATTTCTTGGTGAAGACAGGATGACAGGAGCCTGGGGTCACAATGTTTAGTATAGCCATATCACTGTTTGTAGCTGCTATCCAAAATGAGCATCAAACCTAAATGTGACTTTTTTTGAATGCAATATTGTTTTATTTATATAAAAAGTGAAAGCGACTACTTTCTACTATCATTGCGAACACACTCAAGCACCACAACGAAATGCGACCTTTGCATTTAACCCATCACACATGGAGCAGCGGTACCTGGGCTGGTACCTCAGGTCCCAAAGTCAATGTCCTAATCACTAGGCCACTACTGCCCTGTAATAAATGTTTGCCTATTTCAAATAGTTTGCCTCAAGCATCATGCTGCCTATTCATAACCATTAACTAAATAGCTTCCTGTGAAGAAGCTTTTAGAATCTACAGACATGATGCTGATTCACTACTGCTATGAACAATGTTGACTTAAGTTTCAGTGCATTTCCCACTTCTGTCATAGTTAACTCTAATTTTCTACATTTGACCACACCTGTTGTTGCACTGTGTGAACAATGCATGCCAAATGGATCAACATAAATTTCTGGTATGACTTTGAATAACATTTTTTTCTCCTAGAAAGTTACCATTTAAGAGTTACAGTTTTGTAATAAAAGTAACAATACAGTATGCAAAGGTTTGGCCAGCCTTAGTCAAATTACATGCTTCTCTGAATTCCTAAGTGAAAATGCACTTCCTCAACAGAGAACATAATTTTATACAATTTAATGCAAGATTGAGGTCTGTGGAATTTGCATTTTAACAAAACAAAGATAACAGGCCAAATTTAAAGCACATTTAATATTTTTGGCTTTATTTTAGCATATAAGACTGAGCAAACAAATAAAAACAGTGCAACTCTTCCAGAATGTGGCATATTTTTAATGAATTTTCAGAAAACCATAGCTATTATCTAAAGGAATCATAATTTTGGAAAAAACATAGTTTGATCAGGATAATAATAAATGCTTAATATATGAATGTTTATGGGTGAATCATCTCTCCAGATTATTCTTCCGGTGTAGTGGAATCACAGTGTGATCAAAATGCCATAAATGTGTAAACAACTTACCCGACAACAATGAGTCCTACACCCCTGCCAGTGGTGCCTGCCCCTGTCCTGTAGCAGTCTGGGTAGACGTTAGTGAGCAGTGATGCCAGGCTGGCTAAAGAAGGGGTACTTTCAAAGCTGCCCAAACCACCATGCATGGGTACCACTTCCTATTGTGCCCCAAAATAATGAACCCAGTGAGGAGAGCACATTTACCGGCAGCCTCCTGACCTGTCCATCCAGGTAACCTCCAAAGTCTGGAGGAGAATATCTGTTTACCTGCATGCTCTTTCAGCTCCAAAAGGTCAGAGCAAGCCCAAGGGTTAACACTGCCAGATCAGACACAGAAACTCATTTGCTCCCTCACTACTTCCCTCCCCGCCTTGAATTCCCTCTCTCCTAACCCAGCCTTCTGGTCGAATGCCCCGTTTGTTTTGCTCCATCAGTGGAAAGTGCTCTTCCTCAACTGCGCCTCTCTCCTGAGCACCACAGGTGTCTGGTGGGACGACCAAGTCTCAGGTGACTCATGCACGTCTATGCATCACACTCATGATTTCGTGCTCATCTTGGGAGTTTCCCCTCTCCCCTCCCATTCTCCCGCCCTCATTTTCCATTTGCATCCTTGTCTGACTCTGCCTCCAAGCAACAGAGGTGCACTGGCAAGCACAAAGAACAGGTTACACAAGAAACAGTACACTGGCCTCCATTCACAAGAAGAGGCGTCTAGTAATCCAGCATCTATGGCATCTATTGTTATAAGAAAGACCTGAAAACTGAATTAGGAATCAAAATTTCTAAAAAATGTGCACTGACAGAATGAAAGAGAGCATATTCATTACATACTGCAGTAATGAAAATATGCTGAATAATGGCCTATAGAGCCATGCTGAGAGTTTGAGCTTATACGTGGTGTGCTGGTTTTCTAATAAAGCAAGACACAGATATACACAAGGCTAAGTACTCCACCCTCTGGTCAAACAAAGTCATGCTCCTCTGGATCCAAAACTGACACATTTTATTGCTGAAAATATCTATCCACAGCACAGTGCTACTTTGGTTTTCTACTGTACTAATAACACCAAAACCTTGAGTATCATGTAATACTAATCTAGCAGAAAATGCTTAAAAATTGCTTTTTTAAAATCAAATCACTTCACTTACGATGGGTGGCTAAAAGCACCATGCTCAAATGCTCTACTGCTTTGGAAGAACAACCAGTCATCATTCTGTGATCTGAGGCTTGAGCCCAAAAGCAGCTCTGCACTATCAAAGCAGTTCTGTAGAGAAGAGAGGGTTAGAGTTCCTACATAATGAAGTGAAAAGCTGAAAGGCAGGAAGCCGTTTTTTCCTATAGATGTTTTTTTTCACAACAATTGGCAGACAGTGGTGATTAGGACACTGCTCTTTGAACCTGAAGGTCACAGGTTCAAGTCCCGACCCGGGCACTACTGAGGTACCCTTGAGCAAGGTACCGTCTCACTACACTGCTCCCCAGGAGCTGCTGATAGCTGCCCGCAGCTCCACCTGTGCATGTGTGATGGGTCAGTTGCAGAGGTCACACTTTGTTGTGGTGCTTGAGTGTGTTCACAATGACAAATTGTCACTTTCACCTTTCAAAGCAAGTCATGTTGTCGGAAGTATGAGGTGTCATTACACACATGATTTGGGTGGCCAGGCCAGTGTTGTTACTTATGTTTTTCATTCGCTGGTTCCCAACCTTGGTCGTGGAGGCCTCTCTGCCCTGCACGTTTGAGTGTTTTCCTTGATCTTAAACCCTAAGGAACAAGCATTATCCTACATACAACATCCTGCTGTCTGTACGTAATCCAGGCTGGGCAGCATATTACACATTTGGATGAGCCGCCCCATCTGTTTAATGGTAGGGGAATCATTGGGAAGTGTGAGGTTCCATTTTTTGTATTGCTGATAAACGGTAGCACATCCATTTATTAAGTTTATGGGGATTTTTTCTCTTTATTTTTAAAGTACTACACCCAAAGTCCATCACAAAAGGGAAGGAGGAAGGCAGAGAAAGGAAAACTAATTAGCAAGAGAGTGGGTGCTTTAACGGCTAGCCAGGGTCAAAGAAGAGCGCTGGCACCTGTTGAAGCTCAGGTTCCCCTCGCAGAGCAAACAGCAAATAATTTCACCGGCCTCCTTCCCAGGTTCTTATGAAACATGCATGAACTGTGTGGCAGCCACAAGACTTGGCTAACTAACCAGGATTCATTTTTCATCTGCCTTTTACCGCCGAACACAAAGGGACCGTGATTTCACAGAGCGGGTGCCTAGTAGCACTGTAGCTCAATTTCACACACAGGGCTTCATACAGACTGAACAGAAGTAAATGGGCCTGTCTGAGTCATTTAGATCTGAAAACTGAATGCATGTGGGTCTTGCTCCAGAAAGTTGTAAGCACATGCCATTCAACCTGAAAAAGGTCAGTATATCTCATGAGCCTTGTCTACGCCCAAAGTGGCGTTCCTGGAGGTCTGAAACATTAGCATGAATTCTCCAGAAGAATGGAGGGCTAACACTAGATGTCCCAAATGAACAGGTGCTAAACAGGTGAACTTTGCAGGAATAAGTAAGTAACAATTATCCCTTTAGTCCATTGTGAAACTGATATTAGGGCTGGGTGTTGGCAGCAACTTCACAATACAGCATCAAATCAGAAAAGCACTAAAATACTATATGATACAGTGGCAAAAATCCCTAAATATACAGGACTTTTTTGGGCAATGTTTACCTTAAAATCTGTTGTTAAAATTACATTTTAATGAAATTTTGATCATGTGTGTGCATATATACACACACACATATATATATATACATACATATATATATATATATATGTGCACTTTATTGATGTATTTTATTACAATAATGAATAAATAATGATGGGGGATTCTAAGCACTATAGTAGTGTAAATGGATGTAACTGGCCAGCCCAGTCTGCTCAGGTAAACTCATTTAAACACCTGTGGGCTGAAGAGGAGTTTCCAGAAGGCAGAACTTAGGACCCTGGAGGATCTAGATAGATTCTGTATTGAGGCACAGTCTCAGATTCCTTGCTCTGTATTCTCATTGAGCTCATACCTGTTATGTTGGCAAGTGGGAGTTGCACAAAGTGCTAAAAGTAAGGATGCCAACAATTGTCACAAGCTTTTGTTATTTTTGTTTTTTTTTAGACAAAATTTACTTCAGTCAGAGGTTACATTTTCTAATATTTACAGTGTGAGACTGATCCAGTAAACTATAAAAAATTTTAATACCCAATATTACAGCTGTGGAATTAATCAAATCTTCAATAACAATTTTGCCTTCCAACAATTATGCAAACAATATAACTGAGATAAAAAGATTATGTTGCGTTCCATTTTGCAGCAGTGTTCTTGTTTGTCCTGGTATGCCTGTGTTTTTCAGAAATTTGGCTTTTTCTTAGCTTCCTCTAGGCAGTGCTTGTGATTCCGGGTGTTCAGTTGAATTATATTTAAAGTTTAGAAAAATCAACTGTTAAAAATAACTATATGATGCGTCAAAGGTCATAAATAATCCTGCTAAATAATCATGATCTCAATATTGACCAAAATAACTGTAATTACTACCTTTATTTGACCAAACAGCCCTACCCATCATTACTAAGAGTGCCAATAATGATGAACGTGACTGTATGTGAAATACAAAATAAGAACTGAGCCTGCTCTTATTTCCAATGGGCGGATGAGGTGGGACGTAAGGCGTAACTAAATGCTAGTGCAGATGGGGCAATTAGATATGCCTGTTCCAAAGGAAAGACTATACCCTGATTCCCTCACATGAGCCTTGTATTAATTAGTTATCCCAGTGTGGGACACTGGTGAGGAAAACCACATTAAGCTTGATAAACTGGACATAATGCAGTTTAGATTCAAAGTTGACACTGTTGCACTTTACAACACTTTGATCTTCATTCCTTTTACTATCTATGACGTAAGGAGTCGGATCAAAGACAGATCAAAGACTGGCTGCATTAGGCTAGTTCTTCCTCTCTAAAACATCTGAAGTCTCTGTCTTAAACTGTAAACTGCTTTTTTAAAGTCTTACTTCAGGCTGTGGTGGCTCTGTGGGCGGGAGCTCATAGTGGCTGAGGCGGGATGCCTGGGCTTCAGCCTCCTCCATAGGGACGCGCGCTTGGGCTCTGCAGGACGCTTCTCCAACTTTGTTCCAAAAGTAGTGGCGAAGGGACCATGGCACCGGACCTGCTCCACTTGCATTTGAGAGGCTCCTCCGCTGGCACACATGAGCGCCAGCCTAGCGTAGACTAGCCTGCTGCGAGCCGAGCTGACCACGCCTGAAGTGTCATCTCGCAGACCGAAACTCAAGGTCCCGGAGGAAACGATTCACGGTCAGTGCAACGCCAAGAAGACGCACTCTGCCCACGCAAGGAAGGTGAATGAGTTATGGGCACTTCAGTTATGGCACGCGACTGTTGGCTGGACCATCTGCTTAATCCGGATTATTATAACCACAATATGATAGTAGTGTTTTCTAGGCCGCGTCCCAAACCACACACTTAAACCCTTCACTCACTGTGATACTGAATGAATGTCTAATGGTTGTGTACTTTGATACTACTAAGTGTGGTAGTGTGCTACTAGGGACGCAGCCCTAATTTAGCACTGCCTAGGGAGACCGAGCTGTTGCCATAAACAAGACGCCTAATTGGACGATTGCTCTATTATTTGTTTGTTTGTTTGTTTTCTTGAATATTAAAAAAATAAATAATTGACGTTTTCCCCTTCCTGGCTACATACGAAACAGCCCCCTACTCCCTACATAGTGTCCTATGTGGTAAATTATAATACAGGCTCCTGCCTCTAAATAGTGCATAAAATGCCTAACAGCGAGCAATCGGGGATTCGGCCATGTCCTAAAGTAAATACATTGCCTTACTATATTGGTGTGGAACCTGAATTTTTTAGGGCACTATATAGGGAGTTTGGAGTCATTTGGGATTCAGCCATGGTCACTCGATTTTATACCATAAATCCTTCTGGAACGCCAACAATAAGTAGTTGTAGTATTTTTACTCACCACCAGGTGGCGGTGTAGCACAACAAATTCAACTACCGAACTAAACAATCGAATAAATTAAAAAACGTTTAACAGAAACGATCAAGCAATTAGAGCTGGTGAATTTGCTAATTAAGCACATGAGTATAATCACTTAATTCAACTCAATTAATAAGAACAGAAGAATACACTGAAATACCGGAGAAGGTAATTTTTTTTACATTAATTCCTCTTTATTAGTAATACAGGCCAACCCAACACCACCAGCAGGTTCTGTTAACAGAGCTGCAGAAGAAGCATCAGAAGAACCCATTAGTCTTCATTCATGCCTGTTAATTAGTTATAGAATCCAACGCCATATCTGTGAGTTCTGTTCTTCGGCCTGCTGCCAGCACTCTGAAGGTGTGAACAAGAGGCCTGGCAGAACGGTGCAGCTTTGAGGACACATATGCTTCCTTCCTTCCTTAAAACATGACAGAGAGACGGTTGACCTAACACAGGACAGTTACATAGTGCATGTAAAAGAAGATCTAGTGGAGAGGATTGGATTATGTTAGGTACGGCGTAAGTGTTGTGGGTGGTGTGTTTGTGTGTGTTCATGGTAGGGTGTTATAATGAGTCTGGTATATACTACTACTACTATACTACAGCATCTTTCTGTGGGGTACAACGTCAGTTAAATGCATGTCTTGCTTAATATTTCTTCAAATGCATGTTTGCAATTTGACTTTCTTTTAATAAATAATGAAAATGAGCCACAGTTATAAAAGGGCTGTCCTTTTGGTTCTGAAATTCTTATGTAGGGGGTCACTGATATGCGAACCATGGGTTTAAAGCAGGATGGGACCCTCTTAGACCAGATTTCCTTTTGCAGAGGGAAAGTATTCATGCTTTTGTTGTTGCACTGTCTGAGCAAAAGCCTGAAGTTCCTTCAGACGTCTTTAGATGGGCCTCGAACAGAAGCTGACAGTGTTGGTGATGTTATATGTTGAGCAGGGCATGGGAGCTTTGATCATAAATAAAAGTGTTGCGTGAGGCAGCACACGCAGAGGAAGAGGCTGTTGGGAATGACTTCATTAGTTTTTCTTCCCTTTCAAAAGGTTTTTAGAGGCCTGTCTGCTGATTACTGCTGCTCATTAAAATCATTGTTTAGGCTCCAATCAGGGTGCATTCAAGCATTTCCATAGGACAGAAATGTGTTAATCTAATGGTAAATTCAAGCTCAATGACTGTACAGAAAGTTTAATAGGATGGAACTTCACATCTTGTTACAGAGCCACCTGTCAATGGGTGGGATATGTTAGTTAACAGTCAGTTCTTAAATTTGATGTACTAGAAGCAGGAAACATGGGCAAGCGTGAGGATCTGAGCCACAAAAGGCCAAAGGCCTTACTGTGATAGCTAGACGACTGAGTCAGAGCATCTCCAAAACGACCGGTACTGTGGAGTCTTCCAGGTGCGCAGTAGTTAGTACCTGCCAAAAGTGATCAGAGGAAGGACTATTGCATGGAAGAGCTACTGTGGTTTAAAAAGTGATGCTGACTCTGATAGAAAGTGGTCAGAACACACAGCGCACCACAGTCAGAGCTGTTTCAGCAACACGAGGGGAACTACTCAATATTAGGCAGGTGGGTATAATGTTCTGCATGGTCAGTGTGTTTCTAAAATGCAGATACTAGACTTCTTCATGGGTTTCAAATACTGATTAAGACAGTTGGAATTGATATGTTAGATGGGTCCACAATGGTGGGTAGAGCTTTAAATGATTCTAAAATGCCTGAGAAAACTGTACGGCACCTAAAATTAATGTGAAAGTGACTATTTGTCATTGTGAACACACTCAAGCACCACAACAAAACGTGACCTCTGCATTTAACCCATCACACATGCAGCAGCGGGCAGCTATCAACAGCTGTTGATAGCCCGGGCCGGGACTCAAACCTGCGACCTTCAGGTCCCAAAGGAAGTGTCCTAAACACTAGGCCACCACTGCCCACTCTCATATTCATCAATAAGTGATCAACTATCATTGCAAAAAGTATATAATGTAAATACATTATGATGTCATTTTTCATTTTATGCACTTCTTGTTTATGAAATTCTTTAAATAACGAAGAAAGCCTTTTGGTTATTAAATTGTAACATTATTAAAACATTCTATATTTTTATTTATTTATTTATTTCATGTATTATTTCTTCTATGTATATATTCATTATTGCCTCTTTTTAATGTTTTCTTTCTTGCATTTTATGTGGGTATGATTCTACAACGGAGCAGAACCTGGAACAACAGAGTGGAACAGTTGGAAGCCGGTTTACTCGTGTTCAAGAAATGTAATAGGAGGAATTTATACATAAATACAAACAATATTTTATTAGACAGTGATTGTCTTTATTAGACAATATTTTATGCCTAATAATTATTTTATAATAATTATGTCACAACATTCATACCCCCACAGTTTATCATTGGACCTGGTGCAAATATTACACTGATTAGTCTTTGCAAAATATTTTGTGCTAACAGATTTTAATTAATTTATTTGTTTGTTTGTTTGTCTGTACATTGGTATGAGCTGCAGTCAGGTGCAGCCCTATTTTTACTCTATATTGTGGTCAACTGAATTACCAAAAGATCATTGTGCTAACCTTATAAACCCGAGCCGTGTCCTGTAAGGGGCAACACAGGGAGCAGGCTTATTTATGAAAGTGGGTATAAATAGAGCAAGAGGATACTGTGCGGTCGGGGTCGCGGGGTCAGGGGCTGTGAATCCTGGGAGGTGGAGAGATGAGATAGCTGGCGTCGCCTTGGGGGGGTGGGGGGCGGGGGGGGGGGCTGTGATGAGAGGTATTGAAAGGTCATGTTGAAAGTGATAGGGACATAACTCAAGGCCCTCAGCCAGGCGCCCTCCCACCCCTCGGCAGGTGCCGCCCACTTCGCTTTTATGTCTTTGTCAAGGCTGGGCGGTAGGCAGCAGAGGTGTGCTGTGGGGCCATCTGAAGTAGGTAGCTCCATGGTTTCCTTTCTTAGCTGTACTCTAGTCATGATGGGATGTGCATTACGTAGATATTGGTTTGTTTTGACATGTCTGTGGTTTTTTGGCTCATTTTGGCTGGTTCAGGTCAAACGCAGCATATGATCACAGTTTAGTGAGAGGTTCTTACCTGAAGGAGCAGGTTTCATGACCTGACTTATCAAAACCTCACAACTCAATTTCTTACCATTATATGAGCATTTTGTTGTGAATATAGAGCATAAATGGTGCAAACTACTTGTAATAAAATCTTCTATTCACTGAAATTAGAGTAAAGAATCTTTATTCCCTTTTTTAATAAAGTTAGAGATATTTTTGGCGATATTGGCGATATATTTGGTCTCCATGGCTACGGTAGTAAAGGTAACTAAGTTATTAATTCTTCTATAGTGAAAATAAATAATCCAGATTAGTTTGCCTTTCTGATTAGCTCACAACATTAAATATTATATGCATGTCAATGGGTTTAATTTTTTATTACATGGATTTCATGGCGTGGTATTAATATCATAAATAAGAAAAATGCCTTTGGGTTTAATACACCTCCACTGTTGTGTAGTGGAGATAAAACTGGTGACCAGTGACTTTCTCTTCAGAGTATCTGAGGCAGAAAGGAACACCAGACATAACCCTCCAAGATAATGAGGGGGTATTTATGTGAGAGTGTTAGCGTAGGCCCGGTAAAATGGATTACTCCCTCTTGCAGCCTCGGAGTGTTTCACCACCACTAATGACCTCCCTCTATATACTCAGCCATTCCCATCTGCTTTGATTTAATGCCGATTATCCAGCCTCCTCCACAGCTCCTGAGCTCTGATTGGTCCACTGCTCTGCTAATCCAAGGCAGCTTATAGTATTTGTAAAATGTGAGACACAAAGAGCACTTTTATTTTGCTGCTGGCTGGTGTGTTTGTGTGTGTTTACCTGGTGCTGAATGGTTTCTGGTTGAAGGTGTTCCTCAGAGTCACCCCACCTTCTGCCAGTACCACAGTCTATCTCAGCCAGCAGCATCCTCAAGCAGCTACTGCGCAGCCACCAGCAATTAGGTCTGTGGCATCTCGGGGGAAGCTATATCCGCAGCTGAAGGTTAAACACAAAGGAGACACATTCCAGCAGCAGGGTGAAAAGAAGAGGACAAGCAGACAGCCCGGGCTGGATAGCAGGCACACGGAGGGACGGATCCGGAGCTGTCTTGAGCTAAAGGAGAGTACTGAGGTGACTGATATATGTGCTTGAGGGAGCAGCAGGGGGGCTGATATGATCCCCCATGCAGAGGAGACAACGAGGGGGCTACAGTTTTATCGATGACTGAGGCTTGTGTTCGTCCCTGTACCAGAACTAACAGCCACTGTTGACATTACTGGCGGACGCAGACAGAATGCCTTCATATGAAGGTAAGTGGAATTTACGCTTAAGCATTTTTTGCTTATTAGTGTATTTTAGTGTCATAAGCTATAATATGACATTGTTCATCATTAGACCATCTTAACTGCAGTCCTTCACAATTAAGCAGTGTAGCAATCAAGACCACGTCATTTAGGATGGTAGAGCTGCAGTTGTAGTTGTGTCATTCGATTAACAATTGTAAGTCTTTATGGTTGGAAAATGCAAAGGGAATAATGAATTATATATATATATATATATCTATATCTATATATATGTGTGTGTGTGTGTGTGTGTGTGTGTGTGTGTGTGTGTGTGTGTGTGTGTGTGTGTGTAAAAGAGCAGATAGTGAGATACGTTATGCAAATGTTGACACGTGCTGCCATGTCAAGTCATGTGATAGAACCAGGTGAAGTTTTATGCATTGTGTCAGGATTATGTCGGACAGACAGGGAAAGCAATTATATGGATTTAATTGATTTGAAGTCTAAAGTATTTATACAAATTACATTTAATTAAACATTTAAATTAATGATTAATTACTTAATTAATACATTAATTACATTTATTTCCATACTATTTTGAAATGCTTTAGTTTTTATGAAGGACAGGAATTTATTAAATAAGTAGCTCAAGCTTGTTTGTTTGCTTTGATGCTCTTTCGTATTTTATTCTGTTGGTTCAAAAACTTCTTTGCTGTTTCTGACACCTGTCACTCTTTAAATGCATATGTTTGCATTGAAAACTAAATTGTGGTGAAAAAATGTACAGAGAAAGTTCGGAAAATCAGAAAACACTACCAATGGTTTTATTCTGTGGGAATAACAATATTACCAGATTTGGATTTGGAGAGCACTGAGAGACTGAAGTTCATTCTTGGCTAAGTTTTTACAGCAGTCTTTAACAGTGACAGTACTTGCGTCATTTAGATCTCATAATCTGTCAGCTAATTTCATTTAAGCACCTGTTACCCTGTGTTTTCTGATAGGTTACCTAAGAACCCCTCCCCCAAAACAATAAGATTTAAATACAAGAGATCCAGCCTGAAGCACTGCTAAGAAGAGAACTTCATTTTCACGTGGCTACTGAGGAAAATGTAGAGATTGTGAAATTTTGCAGCAGTTACATCATGTTGTTGGAGTGAATTAGCAGGCCATGGACATCAAGTTGAGACAACTTTTGTACAGTAAGACCAGGTTTAACACCTGTGATTTCACATGGGCACTGATTACTCCTTCAATCATGCAATGTTATGCATGTCTAATGCCAAGTATGAGTATACCCATCATTTGTTGTATATAGGATGCTATCACAACTGAATCCTGATTCTGTTATACAGTTAAATGAGTAGTGTAGATTGGAGAATGCTATATATGCACAGTGGTGCTGTCACCTTACAGTGAGAAGGTCGTGGGTTTGATTTCTGTCCAGCATGGCCAGGGTCTTTTCTGTGTTGACTCAGCATGTTCTACAAGTGTCTGCAAGGATTTCCTCCAGAAGCCCCAGTCTCCTCCCACAATCCAAAGACGTCTAAGTCAGCTGAATCGCCCTGTGATGGACTGATGACCAGTTTCTTTGGCTTTTGCCCTTTAATAAGCACTGGGAACACTGGTTAAGATAAGCAGCTCAGAGTATGGATATTTATATACCAACCATCACACCTGGCTCTAGCACACAGAGGCTCCCGAAGACATGATTACCTGGGACAGGTGTTTCAAATTGAATTTGAAGCTCAACCTTAGGCAGATCACCAGGACCAGTGTTGGTCACCCCTGCAGTAAAGGGTGGCTGACAAATTGTGCATGACAATAGATGTGCTACAGTCTAATTATAGCCCTATAAACCTGCAAGGTAGGTAGATCTCAATGAGTGGGGAGTGAAGGTATAAAGTAGGTGGTTCTAATAAAGTAAAAAGTGAGTGAATCTTCGGATTTTACACTGCAGATGATGCAAACTGTGCTTGTTGCAGTTCTGTTATATAAGGGGGATAGTGGAGTAAGGGAATTAGCAGATTAGAGAACTTATCCAGAGAGCGGGAACCTTTCCAAAAGGTCAGTTCAGTTTAAATAAAAAAAGAGCAGATTATAAATACACTTTACAATACTTACACAGAGTATTGTGAAAGATTGGCAGGTTCGGTTCAGTTATTTAGCACAAAATAATGGAGTCCACCAGATAAACTACACAGTGTGACATTCCAAGGAACCAAATTTGCTTATCGTAACCCAAGAGATCATCTGTCAATAATCAGGTTACTGGATTGTTCTGCAACCTGATCAGTGATTTGTCACCATGAATTAAATAAAGGCCCTGTTCTACTCTACACACTGCTCAAGACTGATTGGTCCTCTATTGGGACAAACACAAGAGACCATGACTTCTAAAAGTTAATGTGAGATTTGGTTGAAAAGTTCTTACATCTGTTCTTACTGGGTCCTCAATCAAACATGATCGATCGTGCCACTGCACTCCAGCCTGGGTGACAGAGTGAGGCTCCATCT
>JBBPDA010000034.1:3708596-3721363 GCA_037974385.1 Arnoldichthys spilopterus
TAGTATATTATAGTTATGGCCTTAGAGATGATGTTTATTAGATCATATTTATTGTCTCTGTTATAGGAGTAAAATAGAATGGTATGATACTATTCAGATCAAATGACATACAAGAAAACAAGTAAAGCTGCTTCCACCACATCATCAGCATGTGTAACGGTATGTTTGTGCTTCAGTAGCAGCATTTGTTCTATTTGAAGAGGCTGTTTCTATTTGATCTTGTTTTCTATTCTATTTATAAGGTTTGAGTGCTGTGGCCATTCTGAGTTGATGACAAGAGCTTCCAGTCAAAAATTATCTGTGAAAACGTCTGTAAACGATGGATTTGTGGCCTCATAGTGTATATAAATTGGGAAGATTACAAGCTCTATAAGTGTGGTAGAAAAAGATGTTAGGCCTATGTCTGATGGTTTAAAAGCAGATTTTTGAAATTTTGTTAATTCTTATTTCCCACTGATTTCTGCCAGTACTATTTAGGTCTTTGTCAGTATTGTAGCAACTAGTCAGTCTGCTTTGGTGAAACTACAGTTAGCAGGCCAAACGTTAACTATCTAGACAGGTATCTCTCAAAAAATTGTAAAAATAGGAGAATTTGGGTTAAAAAGTTGAAAAATGGGGATCTCTTCTCAATCCAATAGGTTTAAATGTAAAATAAAAAATGTGTTCATTTCTATAGTGCCATATGCAGAACACTTGACAGATAATGAGTGGTCATTTGTAGGCATCGTCTGGGTACTACCATTTGTAGTACAATGTGGGTTCACAGGTTTATTACATTCTTGACACTCTGAAGAGCACACAATACTGTTCACAGGATATTTCTACTAAATTCCAAAAATAAGTCTATATATTTCACATATCTGACCAAGAAAACATTGTATTATTAACAGTGGGATGCCATTCTCTCAATGTGTTAATATTTCCTCCATCGTTTAACTGATTATTTTAACCTCAGCTGTTATCTGTGCACTCTGTTTGGACTTCTGCTTATAACCTTATGGACCTCTACATTGCCATTGTTCAGCAAAGCCAGGAGTGGCGTTCCATTCATTTCTGTGCCATTAAAGACATCAGCCAGCTTTAATTCATGAGAGGGGAGCCCATAGCCACCGTAAGGATCTCTTACAGGAGACAGTCTGACAGACTCTTGCTCAGCTACTGTTTTTGTGACAAGGGGCGGGTGTCCATGGCTGGAGTATTTTTAACTTTTGTACAATAAAGGAGTGCCTGATGTCTGTTTCCTGAAGCTGGGCCCAGCACTGACTCAGACATATTTAATCCCTCTGTCAAAGCTGATTCCTGATTGCATCCTGGGAAAATCTATATGAGAAGTCCTTTAACAGCATTTTTATATTAATAAAATTAACTTTTATTAAAGTTTCTTTACTCATATGTTGGGGTACATCCATAAAAAGATATCCATAAGCTTTTTTTGGGAAGTTTTTGGAGTTGTAGCTATTCTTATTGTGTATGTTGCTTCTGTAAAGTGCCTCTTGGGTATAATCATGGCACTTTAAAAAAAAAATTACATTATTAATATTATTATTATTAATATTATTATGAGAGAATTGACAAAATATGAATGTTGGCCAATTTAAGAAAATAAAGAGAATTTATGACATCATTTCTGCATTAAAATCTTAAAGTCACTGGATGCTAAAGCAGTGGCTTTTTGTGTCTACTAGGGAGGAGTGACAGAAGCTACTTCTTCAGATGAGCTAACACTAAAGCTAACGCTAACAGTAGAAAGTGCACTGTCATGCTGAGGAGGACTTGTCTTTTACATGTGATCTTTCAACAGATTTTAATGAAACAATACAAATGATGGTACGCACTTATACTTAAACTTATTTTCAGATCTAAACTGACTAATGTAATAAAGTCAACTAAATAACGTTAAGATCTTAACGTTTTCTGTTTGTTTTTATCATCACAATTTATCATTAAACATCAGAGATAGTTATTAGAGAGTTATTAAATACAGTCGCCCAAATAAAGTTTATCTTATATATATATATATATAATCTGAAGTGTTCAGCTTCAGGACTCATGGAAGGATTTTTCTGATGTGTTTTGCCTCACTTTTTTCTTTCCTTGATGCAGGAAGCAGTGTTTAGAGGTGGCCATGATTGGCTGTGATGCTTCAGTCATAACTTTGCAAAGAGCCAATTATGACGGAGACATTCTGAGTTGTTTTCACTGCTGGTAAGAGATAAATGAGGCTACTGAAACTCTAATGGCCTTCTCTTAGCACTCGGATATTTATCAACATGTTTGCTGACCATTGTTCTGGAGCTTTTCTCGAAAGGTTAAAGAGCTAATTAACGGTTGACTTTTTCTTCACCCAAGGGATTGCTACTGCCAGCCAGGCCAACTGGAGACTGTAAATGTCGCTGTATTTAGATTTTTGCCAGATTGTATAGAGAGGAAAGTGCTGGCATGGGTATTTATTCTTAATGGTCCATGTCTCTGCCCATGCACTGGTGGTCTGTCAGTGCAAACACTGTGCTTTTAGAGGTGTAATAAAGTAGATCCAGTTGTAATAGATAATTTCACAGTTGATGCATTATTAAAGTTACTTGTGAATTTTTGAAAGCTTTTGTTCTCACAGTTATAGGTTTAAACTCTCTTCAGTCTAAACAAAGGCCCCTGCATAGGCAAGCTTACCATACCATGGACTACTCCAAGCAATAGCTTTCATATTGGAGGTCAATATGGATGAAAACTGGCAGAAAATGAAATGTAGCTATGCAGACATAGTGCATAACTCATAGTCCTCAGTGTTTGAAGATCTGTCTGTTCTCCTTGCTGCAGTGTGAGCCTTTACACATTTCTACTGCAGTAACTGAGTGTGTGTTAAACAATCCTATGTGGAACATTAGGTAGGAGTCCAGTCTTAAACCATGACGTCTCCTACCTGCTTTGAGTATCTTACCTGTTTGCATGTTGTATATCTACAGGCAGTGTTTAACTTTTGATTACTGCTGCATAGAAACCCAACCAAGTACTGCTGTGTCACAGCAGAAAATCTCCAAAAGACCCAAAGGCATTTTAATGTCACTGGGTTTATTTTAATGTGGCAACATTTTCTCTCTGAAAAAGAAGATAAAATACTAAAACCCATAGCGTATTTTCCTAAAAATGTTCAAGTTTGCATTAGTATTGTGTATATCAATATTGTGACCACTTCAGAGACTTTTGTGTTTTGAAGCAACCTTAAGATGAAGATTGACTAATCAGTACAGCACAGTGTGTTGTTGTTGGATTGTAATGAATGTTCACAACTTTATTCCTTTACTTAAAGACAAATTATGGATTCATGTAAATGTACTTCACAAACATAGCAGGTGGTGAATAGTTGGCAGTTTGCATAAACACAAAGCATATTTTCATTTTTCATATTTCATATTTTCAGTTCTTTTACTGGTCTGTCTTAGGATAAAAAGTCTGATGAACAAACCCATTTCATTGCTTTTTTTACCTAAAAAATAGAGGTGTCACCATAGGTTCTTTGCATTTTTGCATCTAAGAACCTGTACCAGTTTAATGCATTTTCTAAGGACCTTTACATTCTGTGAAGTTATTTGAGCTTATTCTCATTCACACATCTCATGGTTCTTTAGAAATGTTCTTTAGGAAACAAATGAAGCGTTCTGGCACCCTTCATTTTATGGGTGAAACTGGAAATTAGCTGAATTGCATGGCACGTGTTTGAGTAAGAACATTATAGCAGAACTCTGCATTGCCCAATGCATGGCCCTAAAGGACTGGTATGCATGCATGGTTAGTTATTGTTCGTCTAAGTCTGTTGTTGTGCATTATTCATCAACATAATAAGGAGATTATTTGTTTAGCAATATGGTTTATAGTGACAGTACTTTATTTGTGAATTGAACTAATTTGGAAGGCTTGGGTGGCCGAATTAATAGGATTTTGCCGGTTAATCGACGGCTTCCTTTGAATTCCCCTGCCCTATTTATAAAGTTCCCTAAAAGAAATCTTATCTGTAAGCACTGCAATCAGCTTGCGCCATGGCCCAAACTTATCTTTGTGTCTTGCCGTGCTTTGGATTCCATACCAAAATAAATAATACTATCAGAGCCAAGCCTAAATCTTCTGGAAGCTCTTAAACTCTGAACTCTCTATGTGTAAGGCAGATTGTTGTGCTGAGGGAGGCTCAGTGACTTAAACTGAAGCTGCTTGAATGTTAAGTGGCTGTCTCTGAGACAGGCTCTCCATGGCGTTGGCTTGTCCCGCATGGCTCTTCACTAGCACCTGCCCACTCCACCAGCTGGACAACAGCTATTCCTCTCTATCTTGGCGGGTCTCCCTGCGCTCTCCTCTCATCGGCACGCAACTGAGGTCCAATACTCACTTTCTCACCCCACAAAGTGGACACTAATGATTGCAATATTTGCACAAAATCTGCTCTATCAAGATGAGTGGGTTTGATCTGAATCCTAGTTTCAGCAGTCGTGTCAAAAGGCATGCACTTTGCACGCTAACTTAACCTCAGTGGGGGAGGATGCAGGTTGCCAGTCCCTTACCAGAAATGGCCAGAGCCATCTTTGGACCTTTAGCTCGTGTCCCACATCTCAATAGCGTATTGATGATCTGAAATGCTTGAGTTAAAATAGCATGTTGATGAACTTACAGGCTGTTGTTGAGTTTGCACACAACACCACTTCTTTTCAGCCCTATCTTGCTTATCTTATTGTTATCTGTACATTGAGAGATTATGGCTTTGTCCCCTCTAAGTCCCCAGTGTAGTTAATGTGTGAACATGTCCATGTTTGACAAAGTAAAGCGCATCGGCATGTGGAACATTTCCTATCACGGTGTAAAAGAAGCACCATGTTGCCCTTATTGTTGGATTAACTGTGACCAGTTCTGGCCAAGCATTAGCACCTGTTCAGAACGGAATTTAGATCCGAGCAGGATTAAGACTGACTACCGAATCGGTTCAGTTTGAGCAACAATGAAATGTGAATGAGGTGTAAAGTCTGTTTGTAAAGTGGTGTAAAGTGTAAAGTCTTGTTTGCTTGATCAAAATCATACTTTGCAACCCAAGCAAAATAACAACTCTATACATTTCTACCTTTGTTAGGTCCTCTTCTTTAATTATCAGAGAAAATGAAACAATGTTAAAGTATAAAGCAGAAATAGACACTTTATTACGATACTCGATGTGCTTATTCGCAGCAGTTAATCGTCCAGCAGTTTTTCATTATGTAACATTCGAATTATCTGTGTTATCAGCACATCATTCATTTTTAATCCTGGTAAAATATTTAAAGCTTCCTACAGGAATAGAAACAGGTAATTGTTAGACAAAAATTGTCTTCTTTCCAAAGTCTTAATTCCAACCAGTGAGCAGTGGCACAACATCTAATGTTCACAGTTCTGCCCTTAATGTAATTGTGATACAGAAGCTGCCTTTTTAGGACTACGCAGGCCTTCTTGTGTCCTCACAAAAATGTTAATAAAAATAGCTCGGCTGGAAATCCCAGATGAAAATCAGGAGATTCTTCCTATTTTGGCTAGTCCTAGGCAACATGGAAAGCATGTGGAGCTGCTTCTTTTAATATAGTGTGAGGGCATAGCTTTGCATGCTACATTTTACTGTTATATCCTTACAATTGATAAGCAAATCTCTTCAGGTCAGCAAGGCCAAGGAAGCCTCTAACAGCCCTGACAGGTAGGAGCATTTAATCTGCATATGTTATGGTTGTTGCTTGTTATTGAACCATGTACAAAGCAAAAGTGTTATTAGATTCACTAAATGTGTATATACAGTGCTAAATATTTCTGATATTTCCTATAAAGACTCATTGTTGACTCTTTATGCAAATCGTCTGCTTGTTGATCATTTCTTTTGGTCTGGAGATATTTATGTCATCCAGTACCATGTTAGCTTTATGACAGAACTAATAGGCATTATATTAGTGATAACTAAGGAAGTGCAAAGTCCTTTGCATCTATATATTTTCATAAACAAACACTGTTGGAGGGTGCAGTGGCTGCTCGGTTGGAATCCGCATTCAGATGGTTTCAGAGCAGTTTCTGAAAGTGCAGGCTTTGTGCTTCATCATGTATGTGCTACTAAGCCTGTGGAGCAGTGTTGCCAACTATCTCCTACATAAAGTAGCTGAAGTTTACCCAGAAAGTCTCTAGACACAGGCTAATTTGCATATACATGACGTTATCATTGGTGTTCTGCTAGAAAAACCATGTGGCGGTCTTTGCTTTCTCTTCAATACCTAATACGGACATGGTTTGTTGTATATGCTCACGGCTGATCTGCAGGGAATATTGACCACAAATTTGTACAGAATGTAGCTAAGGCTTGTTAAAATTGTCACTAGATTTGTTGCTAGGCACTTTTTGGAAAAACAAGCGTTGTTAGGGGGGTCTGAAAAGTCTTTAGAAATAGCGACAAAGTCGCTAAGATGACAACACTGCTGTGGAGTGATAATTCAGTCCTGATATTGTCATGATCTGTAGGTAGTGTTTGAAATAGGGATGGACAATAAAAAGATGGACAAAATAACAATTTCATATCATGTCATGACAAAAAAAGTGTCGCAATATGCTTTACTGAGTATGTCATGAGTGTGATCTGTAGTTCTAAAGCACTGGACAGAAATAGACGTGATAGAGAGCTAGTAAACAACAACAACCAGTGTTTTGTAATTGCACAGTCTGCATAATGACAAGCATATGATTGGACATCACCTACTTTCTTATTATTATTACCTTTTTTATCCTTTTTTTTTCTTAAGCACACAAGAATCAGACCCTTTACATATATCCAACTACTCTGCCTGTAGCAGTTTAGCTCCACCCATTCATTATAGTCGGAAACAAGAAACAAAAGGCCCTTTAAATATTTCGTTTTTGTAAACACTGAGTTAAAATCTTACTGTATAAACCTTCCAAGACTTGTTAAAATGTGGGACTACTGTATTGCTTGTTTGAAAACCTCAGGATCACATTGGAAAAAGTCTTGTAACTATATAAATTGGCAACAAAATGATGGGGCTCGTGGGGTTCCTCTACAGTCAAGTTAGCATGTCTTGCTGTGTTGTTACAAATATTTTGGCTTGCCTGGGTGTCATCTCAGGGTATTTAGTCCTCATCAACACTTAGCCGGTTGTCAAAGAGGTGTGAGGATGTAGGGGATGAAGTGAGAATGCCCCGTCGTTCCTAATACACTGCTCATAAATCAGACTGAACACAAGGTACTATCAGCATGGAGGGAAACTGTTTATCAGAAGTGACATGCACATATATAATGCCTTATGTCCATGTTTCCTAACCCACAAAGCCGGCTAGGGTTGTACAGTCCTCTACAGAGTTCATTCTTTAGAAGAGATCCTTTTATCTCACTGCAAACGGAACTGCTGTCTTCTGTAAAAATGTATGTGGTCCCCATTTTCTTCTGCACATGGTTTCTCCCAAGACACTTAGTGGTCAAAAGGAGCCGCGGTCAAGTGGTTTAGTCCTGGTCATGCATGTGTGTTCTCAGGCGAGTGTCCAGCTCCCGTCCCCTCCAGCTGTTCTGTCGCCACTAGTCTGCTCTCTTGAAATCCAACACCATAATCTCTTCTTCATTTAATGCTGACAGGCCATTACAACTTGTGATTTACCCAAGTCCGGCGGTGTCACAGGCAAATGTGTCCCCTGTGTTTTTTAGCCCGATTTATGGGCCACACTGCCTGAAGATTTATTTTGGGGGTTGATACTGAGGGCCTCTTTTAGTGGGAAACAGCAGGAGGAAAGCAAATTTGACGTGGCATTTTATTAAGGCTGTTAGTAAGAATAATAACTGTCATGATCACTTGATTGATTGATTGATTGATTGATTAAATTTTTTTTTTATTAATTCGTCAGCACCATTTGGTTACTTCTATGATGAAGAAGAATGTTTTACCACTTCCTACTGCTTCCGATGCTTCATAGATTTGATTTTTCAGTCAGTGTATTCTGGGATATTTAAAAGGCAATATGTAGATTGTTATTGGTAAGTCAAATATTGTTGTTTGGCCTTTTAAAAATAATATTTTTCTAATTACCAAAATAATCGGTCGATTACTCTGTTACTAATTACAATCAATAGTCACATCACTAATAACAAAAAATGTGTATTTTTATGAATTTAAACCCAAGAACGCACATGAATTTGTGGGAACTGTATTTTCATACCCCTCACTGCACCCCTTTCTGTCAGGCACAACCTGACAATCGCTATTAAAATGCTGAGCCCGATCTCAGTGGGTCGAACCAAATACCATTTAGAAAGGGACCCCTCAGGTAAAGCGCACCGTGCTGTTTGTTAGACAGGCTGGTCATTATGCATGCCGAGCGATGCTCGTGCCTGCGGTGACACTATGTGTTAGGCATGTGGCCAGCAGAATGCAGACTCAATGGTGTACCCTATCTGGACTGCTCTGCTTACACACTAGCATCTGACCCCAACATTAGGAGCTGCATATGGCTGGAGGGTTAGGTAATGTAATAACGTAATGAAATGACTTCCCATCATAGAGCATCCTAGAAATATTCAGCTCACACCGAAATAAACCGGGTATTTTAGGAAGAGGGTCATAAGAGCTGTTAATCTGTCACAGAAAAGTGATCAATCTAGGTCAAACTGAACTGGAGGCGAAGTTGTTGAAGTTACTGGGCTTGAAAACAAGTGTAAGGATGGTGCATTATTTCCGAAGCATTCACACCAGTGTTAAGCTGTAGTAAACCAAAAGAGGTAATCGGTGAGTTCCGGGCTGTGTGTGTGTGTGTGTGTATTTTGAAACTGAGCTGCATGTTTCAGAGCAGAAATGCTGGGCTTGTATCGCCTTTCACACGGGAGCTCGCTCCCCAGGGGGTTGAACAGTCACATGGGCCGAAGACTTGCTGTCCCACACTCAACAATCCTGGGACTAAGATACTAATGGAACAATTTCTGATCAATATCATGCTATTAGTCTTACTCTTAATAGGGAAAACGATATGGCGCATGCCAGGTGTCAGTACTTAGCTTGTTTACAACACTGCGCTTGTTAACTGGTTCAATTCTATGGTTTTTGCAGGACTTTGTGACTTCAAGACAGCACTGGAGGACGAGCTCTTCAACATGAATACAGGTATGTAGAAGCCTTCCTTCCTTCCTTCCTCTTTCCTGTAATTTATTGTTTACTATTTTAATCAGGATTTTTTAAAAGTGCATTGACCTCAGCCTTGGTTTTCAAATCATTGTATCTTGAAAATCCCATTTGTCCTCATAATTCCCAAAATGGACAAAACCTGAGAAGATGATATTGCATATGCTCGCCGTCATATCAAAGCTAGGCATGATCCTATTCAATTTTCCCACCCAATTTGATCCAATCACTTTAATCTTGGACAGCAACCAATATCAATTTCGTGCGAACTTTGAGTTTTCCTAAATAATACAGACAGGTAAGAGGCTGCCAAAACAAAATGCTACATTTTTAATATGTGCATAATATGACATTCTGAACTTAAATATTGATTTTGCAGTTTGATTTTTCTACCTGATACATTGGCTGCCGTTTACCCTGTTTTTTATGAAGCACTTTTGTAAAATAACCATTTTATACTGTTGTGAATATACTATGAGTTTCTCTAACATACACCTTACCTAGGGTTTGAATGAACTGTTCATAAAAGAACTGCTGCCAGTAAAGCAGAACATTTCCACCAGCCTTGAAGACTAGAAGGGAACTGTTTGACTATGAAAGGCAGCTAACTCCAATGTAGAACTTTAGAAATGCACTACAGATATTTAAACTACTTTATTAGCTTTTGAAAACACATCATAGAAAGTTTGGACGTGAATTAGATGAAACCAATCCATAAAAACGATGTTTGTTTTCATTCCACTGTTTTACTTAATTTTACTGTTTGCACATGTTAAATTATGGAAATATAGCAGATCGTGTGAAGTTTTATCATATTTCATACTGACTACAGACCCCAGTATCGATCAACCAAATTACATGGTTGAACCGAATCACATCAAACCGAAACCAAAAGTATTTCGGATCGTTGGCTAAAATAATCCGATCAGTTTATCACGATGAAACTTGTGATTTACACCCTTAATATAAATCTACCAACTGCAATTAACTCTTGTTCCATTAATGTACATTTACCACTATTACTCACTAATGTTTGAATAAAATTTGGATTGCCAATCAGACTCCACTTTGCTCAATGAGACAAAGTCCCAACCCCAATGACCCATGCACTACTTACACTTTCACTGCTATTTGTTTTTATAACCCAGCATGCAATTGTGCATTCACCTCTGTGATTGTGGGAAGTGCTGTGCAGTGGGAGTTCCTGCCGCTGCGCTAGCTTTTAAAAAACTGCTTTTTCAATGGCTGACACTGCCAAAGCCTTCAGCGTCTCAGGACCCAGCCTTTCCTGAGAGATAGAGCCAGGCCTGTGAGCCAGGAGGGAACCCATCAGACAGTGTCTGGCACTGTCAGCACCCCACCCTGCCCAGCTGGAGCACAGTGTCTAAAATCTATGGGATGTGAGGTGTATTATGGTGCCAGGAGAGCAAAACTCATAACATGTTTGTTCATTCTTTCAAACGGAAGAAATGTTTTCACATCTGATAAATGACAAATGTCCCATGTGTTTAGAACCTTTACGTTATGTGAAAAAGACTCACACTCACACATCTCAGTTATAAAAAAACAATTCTTTAAAGAAATGTGTTGAAACCAGTTTAATGAACCTGAAGGCTTTTAAGCAGAGTGTGATGGAAGAATCTGTCTTCAGCTACTTTTAAAGACATCTGCAATATATAAAACATCTTAATGCTTATGCAGTCAAGTGCTTTGCATGCAGATTTTGCCATTCAGATGCTTGGGACAGACGCTAGATGAACATGCTTGTCCGAAGTGATTTTTTTTTTTTGATGCATGCGCTCATGGATGAGGCCTGTATGTGTGTGCTGCTTCTCACAGACAGCGGAGGACGAGCTCGCAAATGCAGCACGCTCTCACTCACTCTAACCCCAATGAAGAGAGTGCAGAGTTCCCCAAACCTGTATGGGCTCCCAGGTATTCTGCCCATATGACTGAGTTGCACGCCTAATACTCTTCTCCTGTACTAAACATCGCATGTTTCTGGGATGAGTCTAAAAAAATGCATGACAGTCTAAAGACTCTAATCTTCTAAGCTGTCCTTAAAGCCCTGCTTTAGCCACAAGTCAGATTTACACATGTAGTCAATCAGCCAAGATATGAGGCTTATACCCACATATTAGCATCAAGCAACTGCCTGCCTAATGTCTTGTTCACACTACACGATTCTGAAAGTGGTCAGATCGCTGTACTGTTCACACTACGCAACCTTAAAACCCCCAATCACAAGTCATACAGTTGTGTAGTGTGAACAGAGCAGTGACAGAGGGTCACCCACTACACCGTCTTTCAGCACGACTGAAAGAACAACGTTCTGTCATGAAAAGTCTCGCAAGAAATTATGCGACCTTCGCACAAAACATTATTTGTGCCAATGTAAGCTCTGAAAAACTGTGTAAATTTGTCATTGTGAACACACTCAAGCACCACAACGACTTGGACTACAAAGCACTGTTGTTTGTCGCTCTGGATAAGAGCGTCTGCTACATGCTGTAAATGTAAATGTAACGAAATGTGACCACTGCATTTAACCCATCACACATGCACATGTGGAGCAGTGGGCAGCTATCAACAGTGCCTTGCTCAAGGGAACCTCATTGGTGCCTGGGCCTGGACTTATACCTGTGACCTTCAGGTCCCAATAGCAATGTTCTAACCACTAGCCCACCACTGCCTAAGTCAGTGTGAAAAGAAAAAGAACAGAATATGAGTGAAGGAATGGATCAGCACACGCAGGCAGTATGGATTGTCTGTTCTGCAGAGAGACTTGGGGCCCATGCTTTCATTGGCTGTAGTTCACACAGTGATTGTTGGACGCTGATCAGGTGCGAAGTCATACCTTAACAGCCTTAAAATCATGTAGCGTGAACAAGACATAACTCACGACTGTGTTGACCTGTTGAGTAACCTAAAATAGATTTGTTCATGTGGTTTCTGACACTGTATGACATACTGTTCATCTGTGAATTTGGACGGCTATGTGACATGCTTTTGTCCATGTTTTTACAGATTAAAGCATGTCATAGTGTGTTAGACATTTGATTTTTGGCAGATCCATTGCTCTAACATTATGATTATTTTAGGAGGCTGGACCCAGGCCAGGTTAGAGCCTTTAAAAGCAAAATTATCTCCTGCTTATCCAGCAGGAATTTCTCACTTGTCTAACCAGAATAGATGCAGAAGTAAATAGCTCCTAATGCAAATTCTACCTTAACGTTCTTACCCATAAAAGCATCACTAAGAAGCCTTCGTTCGTGTTTACCTTATATACTGTCATGTATAACTGATGGGTCCCGCTTCCTCACATGTGAACAAGACTGTCGTTTGTATATAAGCTGACAGCTTTGAGCAAACAGAGCGGCAGGCTGTGTTTAATCAATCATCACAGGCAGGAATTCCTCTTCAGTGGATTAGCATCACTTACGCCTGTCCTCTGCTCGTTTCCTACATCTCACTCTCTCCTCTCTCTCCCTCTCTCTCTCTTTCTCTCTCTCTCCCTCTCTCCTTCCCTCCCTCTCTCTCTTTCTCTCTCCCTCTCTTTTTTTCTCTCTCTCTCTCTCTCTCTCTCTCTCTCTCTCTCTCTCTCTC